>JACXGM010014877.1:0-21868 GCA_016801145.1 Umbra pygmaea | reverse complement strand
GTTTTGATTACTCTGCCAAGAAATATCCCTAGATGTACTTTAGCCTTACCAGCTATTCAGTTTTGACCGATGCCTGCTTTTGGATTACTCTGCCTGGGATTTACCTTTTGTACCTTTGCCAACCATATGTTCAGTTAATAAACATTATTGTTCATTTTTAACCTTTTTTGAGTCTGCTCAAGGAGTGAACATTACAGTAACTAGTAACTCAGGCTTGTTTTTTCAAACTGTGCCAACTAGGGCTGTAACGATACACCAAACTCACGATTCGGTTCGTATCACGATTTTTGACCCACGATTCGATATAAACCTCATTGTTTTTGGGGGGGGGGTGAGAGAAAAAAAAAGATATTTAAAATATTTAAAAAACCGGAGACACCGGAACAGGACACGTAACAGGATACACGCGACATGGAACATACACACAGGGCAGTACACCTAAGGACACATGAGGTAATAATCTAACTAACAAAACCACCGTATAAATACTGAAAGGAACCAAGGAGACAAAACAAAAGACACAACATGAAAGGGAGTCCATTAACAGGCTCTGCATCACAGCCCTCCCTGGGCTGGATGTGACAATGTTGGGGTAATTCTAGGAAAAGTAATCAAATTTAAAGTTAAAAGAATATAATTTAGGGAGTTTTCTCTGCAGCCCAACACAGTTGCGGGTCATTTTTGACCCGAAGACAACACAAGGGTTAAGCCATTTAGTTACAAAGCAGTAACTGGTTTAGAAAGTATATGTTTGCCGTTATGTTCAATATGGCTCATTTGCAATTTTAGAGTTTTATAAGAATTGTGAATAAAACATTAGTTGGATGCCAGACAGGCTATGTGTTTATAGTATATTATTTATGTGTGTGTTTGTCTACACTTATACAGTATGTTCTGTTTTGAATATATAACTGTGCAATAACAAATGGGATACCTCAAACAGTACTGTAAAGCCCACTATTAATAAACTGCGTTCAAATGTAGTCAATAGCTAAGGCCAGTTGATTGAGTCTGATATGACTGCTTTGGGCCCAGAGCTGTAGTGACTCTGCTTGCCTCGTTTTAATATGCACAGTGTTGTTGAGTAAACTCTCCGGTGGCATAAGCATGAAATTGGGTAGAGAAATCTAGTTAGAAGATGAGGAAGAAACAGTACATCTTATAGCTGCATTTCTTTATTAACAGCATGTGGGAAATTAATGAAAATCACTGGACCAGTAACAATAAAGACATCTGGCACCCGGTTTGGAGCATGGATGACTGATCCGCAGGCCTCTCAGAGAAACAACAGGGTGAGTTATGGGATAGAAACGGGGGAGATGGGAGGTGGATGAAACGGTTTTTCTGATCGCTGTCTCACAGTGTGCGTCTCTGGCTGTCTTACATCTCTGTTCTGTTTTTGGATTACTAAGGCAGAATAAAATAATTACTTGTCATGACTAGGGCCATGTGTTCTTGTATTTTTTTTTAACAAAGCCACTCAATGTCTGGTTAAAGTAGAAATGACTTAACATCTACTTGAAGCCAAAATCTGCAGATGCACACCCTTCAACGTAACATTAATAACACATTTCTACAATTTTAGCCAAACAAAATGCATGCTTCTTAATTGAAAACTACCTGTAGTTGTCTGTCCTACAAACATTACATTCCCACCCTAGAAGGATCTGAGTTGTCAGTAACTATCTACACATTTATTGGTTTCTGGTTTAGAGCATCACTGTATTTTCTGATCCATATTAGCCACATCCAGTCTAAAATCAAATCTGTCATTGGTTTCCTGTTTCATAACAAAGACTCGATCCATGCTGCAAAATATACTCTTGTAAAAATGTCTCTCCTACTACTCCTTGATTTTGATGATTTCATTTACAGGGTCGATGCTAACAGTCACTTAAATAAATCAGATGTAGTGTATTACAACACCATCTGTTTTGTCACCAGTGTCCCCCACAGTTCTCATTACTATGCTCTTTATGCACTGGTGAACTGGCCCTTACTGCAGTGAACATTACACCAGTCTCACTGGTACCAACTCACAAGTCCCCCCCCAGTTTACTTGATTCATATACTTTTGTATGTGCAGTGCAGTGTTGCCACAGATACTTTGAAAAAGTAATCTTATTACTGATTACTCCTTTCAAAAGTAACTTACAAATTTCTTTATTAGTTACATTCAGCAGCTGCCGACAACACCCCCGCAGCCTCAACATAAAAATGACAACCGGTTTTGCCAACACTCACTTTATTAGAAGGGCATTTTTAACAGTAACGTCAACAATGTATCCCCTGACATTTTAAGATGAACTTAAAAACTAATGTATAAAAAATACATGTTTTTATAATAAATAAAATAAAGACAGTCTTTCTTGACCTGACATATATCACTGTTAACACTGTAATGACAAAACTTAATATTTATAATCTACATTGTTTATAAATGTAACTAATACATTATTTTTAACATTTGTTTTTCAAAAAATAGCGCTCGATTTAATTCACTGCAATAATCATTGTTAATTTATTATAAAGCTAGTGAATTGTAACCAAATTCTATTGTGTGTAAAGAAACAATACGTTTTTATGAAAGGAAAAAAAATTATTTAACATGATTTTAATACCTTTTTATTTATACGAGTAACAAATATGTTGTACACACAATTAGATTTAGTATATTGTCAGTGTCTCATGTGAAAACATGATGACATTTGAAAAAAATTCACTAGTGTGTGTTTTATCCAACAATAGACTAATTTTAGCAACACATGAACATGGACACTACGTATCTATGCAATGAATTGAAGAAAGCAAAACTATTTTTTTACTAAGGAAAATGACAAAAAAAGTAACGCACAGTAACTTGGATATGTAACTTTAATCTGATTACTGGTTTGGAAATAGTAACGCGTTAGATTACATGTTAGTGAAAAAAGCGGTCAGATTAGAGTAATGCGTTACTAAGTAACGCGTTACCGGCATCACTGGTGCCATGCCTATAGAAAAGAATCATACCCTGTTTGAATCCTTACCTTTCGTCATATTACACCCTGGAAAGTTAAATAAATTAAATCTAACTTTTGCCAGCTGTATTTACACATTATAACTTTTGACATCAAATTGAAAATAACATTTACCAAATTTCGGAACAATAATTAAAATTAAATTAGTGAAATACCAGGTTTGGATAATTGATAAGCCCCTTAGAATAAATAATCATTATAAACTTGCTCATGTACAACCAGTCAATTCTCATATCACACACCATGCTAATTTCCCCACACCTGACATCAATTGTAGTGGTTTTGATGAGTTTATTAGAAAACTGTCTGATCCATGAGGAGTCCATTTCTAGTAGTGCATGGAAATGGAAATAATACACCATGGTTGGAAAGGTTCACAAGATAGGAGAAGAATTAAAAAAGATATCAAAGGCTTTAACTATCCCTCTGAGTTCTATTATTAAGAATTGGAAAGCATATGGCACCACCAACACCTTGCCAAGAGGAGGCCGTCCTCCAAACTGGATGACCGAGCCAAGAGGACATTGATCGGGGAAGCTACCAAGAGGCTAATGGCAACTTTGAAGAACTTACAAGTCCTAATGGCTGAGATTGGTTGGTCTGTGCATGTGACAACATTCTCACAAGCTTTACACAAAGCTGGTCTGTATGGCAGGGTGGCAAATAAGAAGCCTTTCTGAAAAAGCACCACACAGACTCTCGTTTGCGCTTATAAAAACACTTGGAAAATTCTAATGCCATGTGGAAAAAGGTTTTATGTTCAGATGAGACAGATCGAACTTGAACTGGAGTTAAACTGCATGCATTATGTTTGGTGAAAATCAAACACAGCACACCACTCAAAAGACACCATACCTAGTGTGAAGCCTGGTGGTGGCAACATTATGTTGTGGGGGTGTTGCTCTGCTCTTCAGTGAGTACTGGGCAAATGTTCAGGATTAAAGGGAAAATGGATGCTGCCATGTACATCCAAATTCTTAAGGAAAATCTGTAGCCCTCTGCTAGACATCTGAAGATGCGCAGGTGATTCACCTTCCAGCATGACAATTACCCTAAACACACCGCCAAAAAAACTATGCAGTGGCTTAAGGATAGAATGTGAATGTCCTTGAGTGGCCAAATCAGAGCCCTGACCTTAATTCAATTGAAAATATGTGGATGGACTTGAAGAGAGCAGTCAATCGCCACTTACCACAAAATTTGACTGAACTCTGACAATTCTGCAAGGATGAATAGGCAAATATTCCCCAATCTAGTGGCACAAAGCTAATAGAGCCATATCCAAACAGATTGATTGCTGTAATAAAGAGCAAAATATGGCTCTACGAAGCATTAAATCATGGGACTGATCACTTTTCCAACTCTCATCTTTTTCAATTTTGTTACGTTTCCGAACTATTACCTTTTACGTTACTTTAATATTGTAAGGCAACATGTGTAAATAAAGCTGGAACAAGAAATATATTTTAAATGAGTTTTGATTTCAGGCTGTAAGACAAAAAAGTTACTATTTTAATGATTTCTATAGGCACTGAATGTGTAACTACAGTAAATGTGGTCTTGCAATTGTTATGCTTTGGGTCATAATTGTAAATTAGATTTGGTCCTCAATAGGCTTACCTGTTCAAAGATTAAACACTAAAATAATAAAAGATGGAACAGTCAAAATTAAATTGGACCCCTTAGAGCTGTGACCTGAATATAACTATTTCTGAACAAAAAGCATACAGAATCAAAAAAAGACTTATAAGAAATCCTGTAAGAATCTTAGAATAATTTACCACAGGACTAAAGAAAAATTATAGTCTAGCAAAGAAAATTGTGTCAGTTTTGGATTCTAAGTCATTGATACCCTTTTATTGTTTGTCAAAAAAAGACTTGCTGCTTTGATAAATGGCTTAAAACACCTAGAACCTTTGAACAGTACAAAAAATCTAGCCCTAGTTATGACCTAAAATCAAGATATTAGTCTTAATATAGGATTTTCCCAGGTTGGATATTCACATTATTTAGATGCAAGCTATCATTTACATTTTTAAAAGGGCAGTTATTCACTTACTATTTTCAGAAACGTGATGGAGGAAAAAGTGACCTTTTCATAAAGTGATTAGTAAACATTTTTGTTGCATGTTTACTCAATCTGTGTTTAGACAGTTGTTTCAACTAATTCCCAGTATTCGTCTTTACAGGTCTGGTACATGGACAGCTACACCAACAGTAAGATTGTGCGTGAGTACAAGACCATGGAAGACTTTGTGGCTAATGTAGTTTCTCGAACCTACAACCTCCCATTTAAATGGGAGGGAACAGGTCACATGGTGTACAATGGATCCTTGTACTACAACAAGTACCAGAGCAACATCATTGTAAAATACAGTTTCGAGACAGGTCAGGTGTTGGCTCAACGGGCGCTGGAGTACGCCGGCTTCCACAACACCTACCCCTATTCCTGGGGTGGGTACTCTGACATAGACATCATGGCAGATGAGCTGGGAATGTGGTTGGTGTACGCATCTAATCAGAATGCTGGAAATATTGTCATTGCCCAGATGGACCCGGACACCCTGGAAGTCCAAAAAACATGGAGCACAGAATATTCGAAGCGGAATGCGGGAGAGTCCTTCATGATTTGCGGAACACTGTACATCACCAACTCTCACCTGACGGGGGCTAAAGTGTACTACTCTTACTCAACCAAGACATCCAGCTATGAATACACAGACATCCCTTTCCACAATCAATACTTTCACATCTCCATGTTAGACTATAACGCCAGGGAGAGGGCACTATATGCCTGGAACAATGGGCACCAAGTGCTGTTCAATGTCACACTATTCCACGTTATTAAAACTGAAGATGACTAGATTACACTGGAGACCAAGTGTCAGATGTCCTTATATGGCCACTGTACTAAGTAAAACAATTCTTAAAGACAAAACGGCATTGTTTTTGATTTATAAAGAACCTTGTGCATACTAACTTATGTTTTTGTCCTCTCACTTAAAGTGAACTGCGCTGTCTTTACATTGTCATTAATTGAAGAAATTGCCTTTCATACTTTCTAGGCCAGAACACTCAAAGTGACAAATACAGACAGAATGGCATTACGACTGAATTCATCTTTTTAAGCGTACATCACTGCTGAAAACACACGTTTACTGTATGGACTTATCTACTGCTGTCCATTGGTTCTGTATAAGTCGAAGGCTTTCCAGCTTTTGTGCATGAATGTCTGACATTTTGTCTGCTGTAATTTATTAAGATATATTAGCAGTGTTTTCTGTCAAGACAAAAATCAGTGATTGTAGTGAAGTCTATTCAACGTATTTAAACCTGGGATGTTGAAGTTCATTCTGTCCCAACTATTTGCAGCCATGTGAAGTTAATTTATTACAAAGCAAAATGTACAGTCTTACAAACTTATGGAAATTATTGCATTAATAATTGTGTGTCTGTGACAGTTGAGTCCATATTTTTTTAATAAAATGATATTGTATGTATCTATTTTTATTCGGTATATTTCTATACTCAGACATAGCCAAAAACATACCCTTCCACAAAAAACAAATTGATAAAAGCATTTGGTGTCCACCATTATTTATGCCACATTCATAGAACGTAACATTTGGTTTTAATGTATAAATTAACATTTTACTTTATATAGCAAAACAAATGAAAATGGCACAAACAAAAGTAGTGGGACCCTTAACTTAATGTTTAGTTTAACCTTTGGAGACAATAGCTGCAATTGTGCGCTAGCCCTGAATTAGATTTCTAAACTTCTCATCTGGTAGTTCAGCCCACTCTTTGTAAACGTATTGCTCCAGCTCTGGTTTTATGGGTGTCTTTTCCCAAACTGCAAGTTTAATGTTTTTTCACATATGTTCATTGGGATTTAGATCAGGACTCATAGAATGCCACTTAAGAACATTTCAATGTTTTCTTCTCAACCATTCTTCAGACAGAGGGAGCAAATTAAAATGACTAATCCTCCTCCATGTTTCACAGGGGGATGGTGTTCTTTTCCTTCAGTTTTGGCAAACTATTGCACCTTGAGCTTGAACATCGGCTTGGATCGGCTTCTTTCTTCTTTCTCCAACATACTAACTGTCCTTCATTCTTTGGACATTTTTCTGAGTAAAAGAGAAATGTCTGATGAGATATCAGTAAATATAATTATTTCATATACAGTGTATACTAATGTGTATCAATTATATTTTTCAGCTTTTTTAGAAGTGCTTTATTGTACAAAAAGATTCAGATCTTTTCACAGTTTTGTTTGTTGTTTTTCCACTACAAACCAGAGACATGCATGTATGTCAAGAGGTCCCCCCCCAATTCCCACTAATCCTGCCTTGTCAGCAGCTCTGCAACTCCTTGGACAGATCTGTGGGATGGCGAGGGGCGCACACATGGTTCATCCAACCACATGTCGCTGAGCCTCCAATTATTTTCTTATCTCATAGTATGAGAAGCCGCCTAGGCCAATATTGAATACTTCACTTGCACATACATATACTGGTATTAGACACTTGCACATACAATATTCCTTCACTTGCACATACATATATATTTTTACAAAGCACTTGCACATACATACAGTATATACTTCACTTGCTGCACACATATACACTCACCTGAAGGATTAGGCAGTTGCTTCAATGCATTTAGGGGTGTGGTCCTGGTAAAGACAATCTCCTGAACTCCAAACTGAATGTCAGAATGGGAAAGAAAGGTGATTTAAGCAATTTTGAGCGTGGCATGGTTGTTGGTGCTAGACGGGCCGGTCTGAGTATTTCACAATCTGCTCAGTTACTGGGATTTTCACGCACAACCATTTCTAGGGTTTACAAAGAATGGTGTGAAAGGGGAAAAACATCCAGTATGCGGCAGTCCTGTGGGCAAAAATGCCTTGTTGATGCAAGAGGTCAGAGGAGAATGGGCCGACTGCTTCAAGCTGATAGAAGGGAAACTTTGACTGAAATAATCACTTCTTACAACCGACGTATGCAGCACAGCATTTGTGAAGCCACGACACGCACAACCTTGAGGCGGATGGGCTACAACAGCAGAAGACCCCCCCGGGTACCACTCATCTCCACTACAAATAGGAAAAAGAGTCTACAATTTGCAAGAGCTCACCAAAATTGGACAGTTGAAGACTTGCAAAATATTGCCTGGTCTGATGAGTCTCGATTTCTGTTGAGACATTCAGATGGTAGAGTCAGAATTTGGCGTAAACAGAATGAGAACATGGATCCATCAAGCCTTGTTACCACTGTGCAGGCTGGTGGTGTAATGGTGTGGGGAATGTTTTCTTGGCACACGTTAGGCCCCTTAGTGCCAATTGGGCATCGTTTAAATGCCATGGCCTACCTGAGCATTGTTTCGGACCATGTCCATCCCTTTATGGCCACCATGTACCCATCCTCTGACGGCTACTTCCAGCAGTATAATGCACCATGTCACAAAGCTTGAATCATTTCAAATTGGTTTCTTGAACATGACAATGAGTTCACTGTACTAAAATGGCCCCCACAGTCACCAGATCTCAACCCAATAGAGCATTTTTGGGATGTGGTGGAACGGCAGCTTTGTGCCCTGGATGTGCATCCCACAAATCTCAATCAACTACAAGATGCTATCCTATCAATATGGGCCAACATTTCTAAAGAATGCTTTCAGCACCTTGTAGAATCAATGCCACATAGAATTAAGGCAGTTCTGAAGGCGAAAGTGGGTCAAACACAGTATTTGTATGGTGTTCCTAATCATTTAGGTGAGTGTATACTTCACTTGCACATACATGCATTCTTCACTCGCATATACATATATATTTCACTTGTGCACACATATATACTTCATTTGCGCATACATATATACTTCACTTGCACATACATGCATTCTTCACTCACATACACATGTATACTTCACTTGCACATATATACTTCACTCGCATATACATACACACTTCACTTGCACAGAGAGATGTGGCAAGGCAGATGATTAGGCTTTTCAATCCAAAATCACGGGCAGCGATATGCCAATTTGCATATAATATCATTCTGGAGGTCCGGGGGAAAGTCAGAAAACCCAAAGTCAGGCTTGAACCACTCACTATCATGACATAGACTGTCTTGCAATGCTGTGACTTTGTCCACTACGCCACACAGACCACCAAGTTGTCAGTACTTTATTGAATAAAACATACATTTTCATTTTACCCATACATACCTATCAATATTACATTTTTTACAGAGCTGTATACTTTATATGCCCTCATACTCGTATAGTATTTTGAAAAGCATATAGTATATAGTAAATTGAAGGCCACCAATCCAGTAACATAATTTAATGGAAAAACATGTTTCTTTCTAAATAGACAAAAGCAAAATACATCATGTGTCTTGGCCATAAACAAAATCTAGCATGGCTGCACATTTCTAGGAAGGTAGTTCTGGATTGTGACTGGTACATTATCATTTTATGAGTACTGTAGCTAATGTTTATTTACTTAACTATGTCTTGGTGGCCAGGGTTCAATTCTGGTCACAGCTTTCCGACTCTACACGGAGCCCAGCACAGGGTGGCACAAATTAGAACAGCATTGCCCAGTAATGAACTGATAAAAACAAATGGCTCTGCATGTGAGCTCCCTCCATCGTGATGTGAAGTTCCAAATAACGTAAGCTCAGTGGGAAATGGACATGGACAATTGGGAAGAAATTATTGTATTTGAAATATTATATAAAAATGTATTTTCCTATCTGACAAACAGGATGGAATAGCATGACATTTTTAGAATATAAACAATCAAAATATGGCAAATGACGTCATAGATTTCACACTTAATTATATCTTCTCACAGATGGGGGGGGACCATTCTTCTTCAGGAATTATGTAGGTATATATGTGGTGCCATTAAATCTACTATGCCTGAAAATATACTCAAGACTCTTACAGTTAGAGCTATGTTAACAAAGAAAAACACTAAATCAAATTGTTATGAATGATGATGCCAATCAGGGTGGAGGAGCATGATGGTGATGATGATGATGATGACAGCTTGTGAAGATTGGAATTTTCATATCTTTAATTATTAGGCTTATTTATCCGCTGGGTTGAGTGCTCTCCTTTGATATTCCAATCAGGAGCAGATCCATTCTCCTTAAGACTCCACCCACTTGAGACTCCACCCTCTTCATACATTCACTCATACAGTGCTGGGTTTCAGTCACCAATAATGATGGGTGACTTCATATCTCACATGTGTACATATACACAGACAATTTAGAATTGAACAGAGCTGTCTGGTCATAGTTTTCCAGTGTGCCTACCATGTGGCCCACGTCTCCACCCGCACCTCCACTTGTTTCTTCAAATAAATAAAAAACATAAACTGTAAAGGACTTCCCACAATCATGAATCTGTATCGATATCCCATCTATTGGCCTACAAGTGTCACCCCATCTCCCCTCCTGCAACGCCCCCTTCCACCTCCCTTTCCCCCCAATAAAAATGAAACAAATTCCTCACACATCAGCAGAGCTGTATTAAATCAGAAACAGCTCTTCCAGAGAAGTTGATTAGAATTGATTTTCCCACCCTCACCTCTCGCCACGTGTATGTGTGTATTACTAGGAGCGAGGGAGCATCGAGGATGAAGGTTCCCAGCAATAGCATCGGAACCTTAAACGCTGACTTTTCACCGCTCATGTCACTACGCGTACACACAGAGCAGCAAGATGCACAGTAAAAACAAAGAAAACGTAGACTTCATCGCTGTTTCTTGCCTCTCAAAACAACAGTGTCGTAAATAATGGGTACTTGTCATTCAGATATCCACTGTAATATATACTGAAAG
The DNA here is from genome assembly GCA_016801145.1 of Umbra pygmaea. Lineage (NCBI taxonomy): Eukaryota > Metazoa > Chordata > Actinopteri > Esociformes > Umbridae > Umbra > Umbra pygmaea. Next base: position 10,984 of record JACXGM010014877.1, on the reverse strand, counting down.
ACACTTAGCATATCATCAGGTTACCGCACTGATAGACTGAAGAGCAAAACAGTCTCCCATATCCTCTCCTGTATATTAACATGCCTGGCACTCGGCCATCTTATTGATGTATGCTGTCTGGTGTACACTCAAGTTGTTGACCAGAGGGTAGGTATGGACACTGAATATACACCTGAATAGTCTCTCGATGGACTACATAATATACATATAGTACAAACTGGCAGTGATAATTAATGTAATGGGTGTATTGAAGGGCATGCTTAGATAATCATAGGCTTGAACTCGTCAAAATGGAAATTGCATGGTAGCAGAATGCATTCACTTTTTTCTCTATATTCAAAGACTAAAGTGGTTCCTTGGTCATGCATGTGTGGGCCTCTACCACCTCTTAGGACCCTAGAAAGTACTCGTAGACTGGACATGCTTCCCACAAGGATGATGTCAGCTGTAAGTAGGGTTCTGTGGCGAATATCAATTTGTACTTACCAGTAAATTTTCTCCCCACGTATTTGGAAGTGGTATTGCTTCAGCTGCGTGCTTGCCATCTCATTTCAGCTAAATGAAAAGACGTTTCCAGAAAAAAAACATGTTATTCACCTGCGGTAATAAATGTGTGGGTGGTATCAGACAATAGAGGTAAAGGCTTCATAATTCACCTTCAGAAGTCCTGATTTCACATTAGGCCAGGGAGGAGGTCAAAACACTTCAGAATTTCTCTACCACATTCGCTCAACAAGCTCTAAGTAGTCTGTTCCTCATTGTTTTGTTCTTCACAGTATATGGCATGCCTCAGATTCAATACGCTTGGAGCCTTAACCTCAAATGTTGCTTCAGAATTAGGAGTGCTATTGGAGGTGTAGTGTGATATTAAAAGATTGTAATTTTCTTGAGTCAGGAAAAGACAAAGTATACACTTTAATGTGCTACCTGGTGGGGAGGTTTCTCAATTGTAATGATAAACTAGCCATTCCCAAATTTAAAAAGAATCGATAAAAAAGAAGCGAAAGGTTTCTTTGATAAAGGATAATCACATTCTGAATCAACTCTTCATCCCCAAAGCCCTAACGTAATACACATTTTATTGCTGGAACCTGGCACTGAGACACAGAGCAACACCCCCAATTTCTACTCTTTTCAAACTGCAAAAATGCCATTCACAGTCTGGGTGCTGGAGTCTAGTGAAATCGTATGGTAATACCTCGTTTTCTTTCTATCCAAAATCCTTCCCTTTACTCTCCCTAATAACCTGGACGTTTGAAGTTTTAAGGCTACCAAATACAGCCTGGACAATTACCCTTGTGGAGAGAGAAATGACCTGAATGGGTGGAGGGCTTTTGTACTGTGTAATTACCATGTCATTCGTTGGAGTTGTGTGTCTGCTCTGAATCCACAGGCTGCTGGCATAATTCAGTTGGGCTATGAATACGGTTCTACTATGATAGAGAGATTAAGAGCTTTTGAGGAGAGGAAACCGTGGTAGGTGATGACATGTCTTCCTACATATAGACAGGATATGTCACTTAACATCACAATGCATCTCTAGTCATTGTACACCCAGCATAGTATCACAGGATTTCGTGAAATATACACAAGTTGCTTATTAGGAAATTGTGACATGTAGACGGAAAAATCGAGGAAGGATTTTGTTAAGGTGTTTGATGTTGTTAACCTTTATTTTACCAGGCAAGTTGACTGAGAACAATTCTTTATTTGCAGCAATGGCCTGGGGAGAACGGGGGATAGGGATGATTAGGTTGCCATGATGATATGAGGGCCAGGTTGGAAATTTGTCCAGGATTCCAGGGTTAACACCCCTACTCTTACAAATAGCTTTATGGGATCGTTAGTGACCACAGAGAGTCAAGACACCCGTTTAACGTCCCATCTGAAAGACGGCACCCTACACAGGGCAAATGTCCCCCTCACTACCCTGGGGCTTTGGGAATTATATTTAGAACAGAGTGAAGAGTGCCACCTAATGGCCCTCCAACACCACTTCCAGCAGAATTGGTCTCCCATCCAGGGACTGCGTGTCACTGTAAGAACAGGAGTTTGTGTTAAATAGCGTGGTATTTTGCTAGGGTAGGGGTCGGGGAAGGTGGAGGGGCATAAAAGAAGCATGACTTGCACCCCAGTGTCTGCGAGTTCAACTCCAGATTGAAGCATTGTTTTTTCCTCCATTATAGCATGATTGACATTCCAATGCAATGCACATGTTTCTGTAGACAGGCAATATTTTCTAATGTTAAACCTCAGTAACGTCATGCCTAACCTTAACCTCAGTAATGTAATGCCTAACCTCAGGAACGTCATGCCGAACCTTAACCCGTATGTAGCAAACATGAGTTTGCTGCCTCAGTGTATTTTCTTTAATAATGTCATATACACACATGTATTTAGTGTTATGTACACAACAAAAATACATTTTCATGTGGATGTCACACATTTCTAAAACTCAATTTATGTCTATTTCACGAAAACTTGTGATATTGTGTTGGTACACCATGGGGTGGTGAAATTATTATTAAGTATTTTCCTTAAATTTAATACATTTGAAAAAAAAGTAAAAGGTTGAATTGATGCAAAAAATTTATAGTACAGGGCTTGTGTGTACACACCGTCACGTTTACTGAGGGAGACCAGAGGCAGGAGAAATACTTGCAGTATTTTATTGAAATGGTTTCTGGCTTCCAGGCTTGAATGAGGACAAATGGACATACATGGAGTAGTCACAAACTTCAGACTATACTATTACTGTGCTCTTAAACGTGGCACAGAACATTAAATGAAATTCCCTGGCAATATGCATGTACTTGAACATATATGATCTAGCTACTTACAAACTCACAGTACGTGGCGAGGGCCTGCCGTAGCGGTTCTTTAACAAACCACCATGCACATATTCAATGAATCGCACCTTCTGCCTGTTCACCACGGCTTAAATAGAGACAGGTATAACGGCTGTAATCAATCAGTAAACAAACACACCTGCCGTACATTAACTAAATTAGAACAGATATCTATAGGTGAACAGGAGGAAGGCGCCACACACAACACATTCTTCAAATGCTCTACCATAAATATTCAGTGCATTGCACTTGCAAATGAAATGTACACAAATACACAATAATCCATTAACAGAAATATACATATACATTTCAAGGAGTCCATGTCTCAGTCTCTTTTTCTGACACAACCTGGCTATAGTCCCTGCCAGGTTGTTTCATACACTGGCACCGACCACAACTCAAAAAAAAAGAAAGAACATTTAGAAATTATTTAAAGTTTCTAAAGTTTCTAAGCACACAGGATTACTATTATTATTGTCATTTTCTAAATATCTATTGTGTACAGTATCTGCAGTAATGGAATGATGGTGATTCACAATACTGGGCCGCTCTGTCTATACACCACCACTGTTCTGGTGTTGCTCCTTAACAAAACTAGCGTTTCCAACAGTCTAATGTACAGTCATGGTCATGGCCAAAGGTTTTCACAATATCACAAGTATTGGTCTCCACATGGTTTGCTGCTTCTGTGCTCTCAGATCTCTTTGTCGGTAGTTACTATGTTATATTGATGTATAATTACAAGCATTCCGTAAGTTTCAAAGGCTTTTATTGACAATTACATTAAGTTTATGGAAAGAGTCAATATTTGCATTGTTGACCCTTATATTTTTATGACCTCTGCAATCCGTCCTGTCATGCTGTCAATTAACTTCTGGGCCAAATCCTGACTGATGGCAGCCCATTCTTGCAGGATCAATGCTTGGAGTTTGTCAGAATTTGTGGGGTTTGTTTGTCCACCCGCCTCTTGAGGATTGACCACAAGTCCTCAATGGGATTAAGGTCTGGAGAGATTCCTGGCCATGGACCCAAAATGTTGATGTTTTTTGTTCCCAAGCCACTTAGTTATCACTTTTGCCTTATGGCAAGTTTCTCTATCATGCTGGAAAATGCATTGGTCGTCATCTAACTGTTATTGGATGTTTGGGAGAAGTTGATCTCGGAGGATATGTTCATACCATACTTTATTCATGGCTGTGTTCTTAGACAAAATTGTGAGTAAGCACACTCCCTTGGCTGAGAAGCAATCCCACACATGAATGGTCTCAGGATGCTTTACTGTTGGCATGACACAGGACTGATGGTAGTGCTCACCTTGTCTTCTCTGGGCAAGGTGTTTTCCAGGTGGCCCAAACAATCAGAAAGGGGATTCATCAGAGAAAATAACTTTACCCCAGTCCTCAGCAGTCCAATCCCTGTACCTTTTAACAGAATATCAGTCTGTCTCTGATGGTTTCCTGGGGAGAAGTGGCTTCTTTGCTACCCTTCTTGACACCAGGCCTTTCAGATGCACTCACACCTGCCGGCTGCCATTCCTGAGCAAGCTCTGATTGGTGGTGCCTCGATCCCGCAGCTGAATCAACTTTAGGAAATGGTCCTGGTACTTGCTGGAGTTTTTTGTGAACCCTGACGCCCTCACAACAATTAAACCTCTCACCTAGAAGTTCTTGATGATCTGATAAATGGTTGATTTAGGTGTAATCTTACTAACAGCAATATCCATGCCTGTGAAGCCCTTTTTGTGCAAAGCAATGAGGACGGCACATGCTTCCTTGCAACCATGTTTGACAGAGGAAGAACAATTATTTCAAACACCACCCTCCTTTTAAAGCTTCCAGTCTGTTATTCTAACTCAATCAGCATGACAGACTGATCTCCAGCCTTGTCCTCATCAACACTCACCTGTGTTAATGAGACACTCACTGACATGATGGCAGCTGGTCCTTTTGTGGCAGGGCTGAAATGCAGTGGAAATGTTTTTATGGGATTAAGTTTATTTTCATGACAAAGAAGGACTTTGCAATTCATTGCCATTCATCTGATCACTCTTCATGACATTCTGGAGTATATGCAAATTGCCATCATCAAGGATGATGCAGCAGACTTTGTGAAAATATGTATTTGTGATGTTCTCAAAACTTTTGGCCACGACTGTAGAAATGCCAGGGCAGTAAGAATCCCCCTAGGAGCCACAAGTCATTTATATGCTGGTCACTCTGTTCCACTGTCCACACTCGCTCCTCCGCAAAGCATCTGTTGTGATTTAGGTCATTGCTGTAAATAAGAAATTGTTCTTAGACAACTTGCGTGGTTAAATAAAGGTAAAATTAAAATAAATAATAATAATTTAACCTCAAGCAGAAAGGGGAAACCCATAGCCTTCAGTGAAAGTGGTGGGAGGGAGGCGTTCACGCGTGTAAAACTCCCCCAATGCTGAACTGGGTGCATCTCTCCCTGGTGAACGACCACGATCACCCCTGAGTGTCTAAGCTTTACTTTGTTCAATCACACTATGGCGCTCAGCTAAACAGAGGAATTCACCTTCCCTGTGTATGGAAACATGTGCGCTGAAGGGAATTCAGCTCAGTGTGAAACCCAGTGAATGAACATGAGCAACCAGTGTTGGGTAAAGTAGCTTGTACAGTTACATTCCAGCTACTTGCTGAGTTCACACGTTTTGGGAAGTCCCTAATTAAGACAAAACGATCAGGTAAATGGAGTTCTTATCCTACTGGTGACCATGATTGATATTATCTTTACTCTTTCTATTTGTTTTATAGGTTACTTTTAAGATATGAACGCCATTTACCTGATCATTTTGTCTTAATTAGGGACTTCCCAAAACTTGTGAACTCAGCAAGTAGCTGGAATGTAACTGTACAAGCTACTTTACCCAACACTGTGAGCAACGTCTATGAAGTGTGCAGCTTCACCCTGCCACCACCCGCCAATCATGTAGATAAGTCAACATGCTGAGCCTCCTGCCTCCTGGTTGGTCAAACATCATTCTGACATCCTCTTCTGGCTGAGTAGACCTCTCCCTCCTGTAAATACTGACTCTGACAACGCTGAAGTGAGAGGGAGGCAGCAGCATCAACGCTGATCAAACACTTCTGTAGAAACACACTTCACACCTTGTGTGCCACATGGTTCCATTTGTGGGTTGTTATTGATCACTATTCATGTAACTGACTTGTGTACAATTATTTTTGATGCTGCCATAATAATTCACAGCACGTTTCCTAAATGAATTTTGTTTTGGTTTTTATTGCTGAAAACATCAAACAGTATTTTTTTAAAAACTACACCGCCTCTGATAGTCAGTTTGCGAAAGAGGAGAGGTGGTTTCATCTTACAAGTACTAGGGTATTTCATGTGTTGGACATGACATTCACCAGCTTACAAAATAAAGGTTAAACTGAAGATGGGATTTTTCTTCAGAAACAAGTGTTGCTCTTCATTTCAAGCCAGAAAAACCTTTTTGCTGCATTTTTATTTATTTATTTTGCCTGGATTATAGTGACATTCTGTACACAAATGCCACAGAGTTTGGTCTGCCGACAACTAGACACACACTACCATGGTACTCTTAACTTTATATTAAATAAACTCTCAGAAATCTTTGTAGCTTGTATCAGAAATTAATTTATATACACTGAACAAAAATATAAACGCAACACTTTTGTTTTTGCCCCCATTTATCATGAGCTGAACTCAAAGATCTAAGACTTTTCTATGTACACAAAGGCATATTTCTCTCAAATATTGTTCACAAATCTTTCAAATTTGTGTTAGTGAGCACTTCTCCTTTGCTGAGATAATCCATCCACCTCACAGGTTTTGTACATCAAGATGCTGATTAGACAGCATGATTATTGCAAAGGTGTGCCTTAGGCTGGCCACAATAAAAAGCCACTCTAAAATGTGCAGTTTCATCACACAGCACAATGCCACAGCTGTTGCATGTTTTGAGGGAGTGAAACTGACAACTCCCATGCAGTGATTTCAAGCCTCAACAAGTGGATTCAGCACCACAGAATTGTTTGTGATTGCCATGGTGTTGTCAGTTTCGCTTCCTCAAAACTTGCGAACATCTGTGGCATTGTGCTGTGTGATGAAACTGCAACAGGTTTTTTTCTCATGGGATTCATATTCAACAGTAGGTCATAACAGAATGGCACAATCATGGCAACAAAAAAATAATGAAATGACCCCTGTTTAAAAGTCTGCTTACCCTCAGTTCTTAATACGGTGTATTGCCCCCTTTAGCAGCAATGAGAACGTGCAGTCGTTTGTGATAGTAGTCTATAAGGCCCTGAATTCCTGCAGTGGTATTGCTGCCCATTTGTCTTGGCAAAAATGCTTTCAGGTCATGTAAAGTCTTTGGTCGTCTTGCATGAACTGCACATTTGAGATCTCCTCAGAGTGGCTTAATGATATTAATAAGGTAGGGAAAATAAGGTAGGTGTAATTGCCGCAATTACATTATTATAATGTTTAATTTGTTTTCAACCAATGTTATAATTTAGACTGATATAAATTGCATTTAGTATTATTTAGTGAATTTTTTTGATAAGAGTTAAGTACCTTTATTTTGAAGTCTCCGCGCAAAGCCCTTTGGGATACGCACGAGTGATAGATGCAAGAAGCTAACAGCAACTGAATCACAGACATTTTAATGCTTTGATAAAGTTTAATATTGTAATTGCAAATGTAAGCGATGTAAGGAAACCTCTATTCCCTTGTGTACAGCATGCAGCCAATGATGTATGTTGTTTTGTGATATTTTACTTTGGTGAACGTTGTTTTACATGCTGTGCATGTAATTGTATGTTCACATTAAGCTAATGTGGTCCTTATCTTGTTGTTATACTGTGTGTTTAGTTTTCACGGTGGATTTGGAGAAGAAGCTTCCAATAAACCTGTAACAAGAAAACCACTTGTGTCTGCTAGTGCGAGGGAGTTACAGCATATTTTTTCTGCTGTAACCACTGGAGGGTCAACTTGGCCTTGTGATTAGGGTCATTGTTGAGCTGGAAAATCCAAGAGCATCCCATGTGCAGCTTTTGTGCAGAAGCATGCAAGTCGTCTGCCCAGTATTGTCCGATAACATCAACATTGCATTCATCTTGCCATCAATTTTCAAAAGGATCCCTGTGCCTTTAGAGCTCACACACTCCCAAAACATTAGTGAGCCACCACTATGCTTCACAGTGGGGATGGTATTCTGTAGCAATATCAAGGTGTTGTTGGGCATACAGTATTGTAACCAGACTTTTTTCTGGCATTGGCGCAATAAAGGCTTCTTTCTGGCCATGCAAGAATTGTCATATTGTGCTCCTTGAAACAACCACACTGTCTCTTTCCAGAGCAGCCTGTACGTCTCTCGAGGTTACCTGTAGGCATTTCTTTGTATCCAGAGCAGTTCTTATGGCAGTTTTGGTTGAACTCTTTCTTGTATACGAAGAAAGATTTCCTGACCTTGGCTGGTATTAAAAGATCCCCCAAACTTCCACTTCTAAAAAGTGATTGAACAGTACTGACTGGCATTTGCAAGGCTTTCGATATCTTTTTATATCCATTTCCAACTTTATGCAGTTCCAGTACCTTATTACACAGGGCTTTTGACAGTTATTTAACATTTAATTAACATTTTAACCTGTGAGTTCCATGGTTCAGGATATTTAGGAGGCAGGCGCGTTTTCACCAAAAGTGTGCTTTTTTTTAGCACAAGATAGAACTGGACAAGAACAATGAACCACACTGAACAACCAAATAGACAGAACTAAATACCATACTAACGAGGGAAGGGAGTGCAGGTGTGGACTAACCAACAAAACCGATAGGCTGACAAAAACATGTGATGGGATCATGTGACACAAAGAGTGGGAAACAAAAACAAAACACATAGGGGAGAAACCACCCTGAAGTGACACAGAACAAGGACAAATAGTATGGACATTGTGACAGAGCCCCCCACCTAAGGAGCGACACCCGGCGCAACAACTCCACAAACACCAAACAAATAAACATAAAAAAAGCACACAGAGATCCAAGAGGTGGAGGGCAGGGGAGTGTAGCGGGGCCCAGGCAAACGGGGACACAGGGGGCAGCCGGGTGGCAGGGAATACAGGGGGGCGGCCGGGAGGCAGGGAACACGGGGCGGCCGGGCGGCAGGGGACACAGGTGGCGGCCAGGCGGCAGGGAACACAGGGGGTGGCAGGGCGGCAGGGAACACAGGGGGCGGCCGGGCAGGGAGCCAGGGGACAGGCAGAACTATGGGCCCGAGGTCAGGAAGTCCTGGTGGCAGGGGTTCTGGGAGCCCTGGCGGCAGGGGCTCTGATGTCAGGAAATCTGGGGGTCCGGATGGCAGAGGTGAAGCAGGGGGTCCGGACGGCAGCGGCGAAGCAGGGGATCCGGACGGCAGCGGCACAGCAGGGGGTCCGGACGGCAGCAGCGAAGCAGGGGGTCCGGTGTCCTCCAAGGCAGCGTCATCCCCAAACCCAGACGGCGGAGATAAGATAAGACCCTCCAGGTCCGAGGGTGCGGACCTGCTTATGAGGGCAGGCATCTCCTCCTCCTCACTCTCGGACCTCTGAGCACTTGGGTCGACGGTCATCTTGGTCGAAGGGGGGCCCTAACCCTCTGACAGGGAGCCCTAGACCGGGGGCTAACACCCTGGACCGAAGGGCTGGGGTAACTGTAGGAGCCCTAGGGGCAGGAACTGGAGCCCTAGGGGCATGAACTGGAGCCCTATGGGCATGAACTGGAGCCCTAGAGGTACTTGCCTGGGAGCTAGTGGAATAGTTAGCCTGTGAGCTAATAAAAACTAGCCTGGGAGCTAGCCAAGCTAAGTAAGCTAGCCTGTGAGCGAGAGGACCTAGCCTGGAAGCTAGGGAAACTAGCCTGGAAGCTAGGGGTGATAACCCTCAGATGGGGAGCCCTACTTGATGGACTACCACCCTGAACCTGAGAGCTAGTGAGGCTGGCCAGAGAGCTAGTGGAACTGGAAGAATTAGTAGGGAACTGAGGAACCCTAAGTTTCAGACAGGGAGCCCTAGTAAATGGGCTAACACCCTGGACCTTAGGGCCAGGGAGATCCCATTCCTCCTTATCCCAGGCAAAATGCTCCCTGGACCAAGATGCTGTCTCCATTTTGTCACCGTATGTGTCTGTAAAAAGGGCAAACAAACTCATGGGTATGTAAACATTTGATCAGGGCAATTTGGGTCAGTATAATTTACAAAGGAGCCAAACAACTGTGTAATAAATAATGTCTTCATATGATCACTATCCTTACGTAACAGTTATATTTTTGTCAAAATCAATGATGAAATTTCATAATTTCTGCCAGGTTATGCGAACTTATGAGCACAACTGCAGTTCTGCCACTCTGCTTGGCATTCAACACATATCCTTGACAGTGAATGAATTAATCAATCCAGCTGTTATTTACCTTCCATATATTAGAGTAAATCTCAATTTGAAAATTGACTCCAATCCAGTTTGAACTGTAGGCAGTGCTGGGGAATAACTGCTAAGTAACTGATTGCAAAAATTTAGTGCATCCTTTGTCTGGGATGACATGTTACTGTTGGCATGTTTAAGGTTTCTTTGATTAAAGTGGAAATGCAATCCAAAATTTATTAGATGATATTTTCAAGTTTGACTAATCCAAAAGTGACATTACTGATAAATAAATAAATGCAAGTAAATACATATTTTAACAGACTTATATTAGAATATTACCATCCTCTCCACTCATCTTTTGGTAATTATGATAATGAGGTGCTTTTCATAATTATTGAGACAGTGAAGCATTATTTTTTCACACCTGACATGAGACACACCAGTCAAAGCAATTGGTCCAGTACTTTCGAATAGTTGATATATTAAAATGAATGTTAGGTTTTAGGCATTTTATAACACATTTTTTGCATTCAAAATACAAAATTCACTTATTTTCATAAATAAAATGTCGTGCATTTGCAAATAACTAAATAATAATATTTAAAACCCAAATTTGCAGCTGGATGTGTACTGTCATTTATATGTGCATAATCTATAAGTAGAATCACTCAGTCATGAATATACAAGTTCATAAGTGAGTGGTTTTGATAACATGGGCCACAAAC
>JACXGM010014876.1:0-21741 GCA_016801145.1 Umbra pygmaea | reverse complement strand
TTCGGCCTAGGGTGCTCTGGTACCAAGTACACTTATGAGCATCCCTATGTTCAAACATGGTGTTCGTTATAGACAATCCATGACTAGCACAGAAGTCCAACAACGAACAACCACTCGGGTTTAGATCAGGGAGGCCGTTCTTCCCAATCACGCCTCTCCATGTGTCTCCATCATTGCCCACGTGCGCGTTGAAGTCCCCTAGCAGAACTATGGAATCCCCAACTGGAGCCCCATACAGGACTCCATTCAAGGTCTCCAAGAAGGCCGAATACTCTGAACTCCTGTTTGGTGCATATGCACGAACAACAGTCAGAGTTTTCCCCCCAGCAACCCGCAGGCGCAGGGAGGCGACCCTCTCGTCCACCGGGGTAAACTCCAACGTAGCGGCGCTCAGCCGGGGGCTTGTGAGTATCCCCACACCCGCCCGGCGCCTCACACCCTGGGCAACTCTGGAGAAGAAAAGAACACAACCCCTATCCAGGAGAATGGTTCCAGAACTGAGACTGTGTGTAGCGGTAAGCCCCACCAGATCTAATTGGTAGCGCTCCACCTCCCGCACCAGTTCCGGCTCCTTCTACCAAAGAGAGGTGACGTTCCACGTCCCCAGAGCCAGCCTCTGCTGCCCAGGTCTGGTCCGTTGATGCCCCTGACCTTCACTACCACCCATTTGGCAGTGCACCCGACCCCAGCGGTTCCTCCCACAGGTGGTGGGCCCATGGAATGGAGAGGGAGGTGCCACGTTGCTTCTTCGGGCTGTGCCCGGCCGGGGTCCGTGGCAAACCCGGCCACCAGGCGCTCGCTGACGGGCCCTCCATCCAGGCCTGGCTCCAGACGGGGGCCCCAGGCTTCCTCCGGGCAGGGTCTCTCTTCCTCTTCCTCGATTTTTCATTGGGGTGTTGGTGAACCATTCTTTGTCTGGCCCCTCACCTGAGCCCACTTTGCCATGGGAGACCCTACCAGGAGCACCAGGCTCCAGACAACACAGCCCTCAGGTTCATAGGGACACACAAACCTCTCCACCACGATAAGGTGATGGTTCCCGGAGAGGCCTATTAAATCTGTTTAAAAAAACATTTAGTTTGTGCATTTTGTTAGTTGTCCTTTATTAACCAATCGGATTTGGTGCTGCATAACGGCACAGATATCTGATGTAATTTCCAGAAGCATTTGAAATATATCTGGTTTCAAAGTCAATACACAAATGTGACAATGAATATAAATATAACAAAAGCAGTATCTGAGAAACATGGGATTTCATTTTTAACTACAGAATTATTCCCTTGAGCGAGGAGTCGGAATGTAGCCAAATGTTTTTCTCTCGTTTCGTCACTGTCTAAATCAACATAAGAAATACTTTGAAAACCATGTTTGAGAACACTAGCGACGTATATTCCCTGCTAACATGAATGCCTTTTAATTAAGCGTGGCTAATATAATATTGACTAATATTAAAGGACAACTCCGGCGCAAAATGAACCTAGGGGTTAATAACACATTGGTACCGAGTCGACCGTTCTCTGGGATATGTTTTCATGCTAATCGAATTTGCCCAGTTTAAGTGCGAACTGATAATTATCTTAATGCTAGTTGTGTGGGCATGGATGAAGTAAAAATAAATTGCTATTATATACCACTAACAAAGCTCAAAATAGCACCACACTTCCACGGTAGCATAATGAGGGTCCCTACATGCAAACTGAAGCATTGAGAACTTTGTAAGTGTACAGACAGTTTATTAGAAATATAGTTATAAAGACATCACCATTCGTGCATACAGCCAGGCACCATCTTTGGAAAACAGACTTGACAAGCCAAACTACAAACTCCATGCTACGTTCAATACAGCTACATTTCCATTGAAACATTTACGTGAATCAGATTTACCAGTTAGTTGGTTTTGTTGTTCCAATCGTTACATGGTTGAGCAATACAACTGTTTCCTATCTATATACTGCGTTGTACAGTAGGCTACTATTCCTTCTCTGGCACTTTAAGAAAACAACTATGGCAATCTATGGCTAATCTGTGTAAAACGTTGCAGAGCATAACGCTCTTAAATGTGGAGGAAGTATTTGGCCTTTTTCTATATACCTTTTTCAGGTTTTTCAGTTGTAATGCTATAAAAGGCATTTGTGGTTTGCATATATTACATACCACTAGCTTGTTGGGACTTTGTTTGAAATACTCCCATAATTTAAAGCCCTTGGGCGAGATATTGACATCATACCAGTATATGGCAAATCGAAGTATTTACGTCATCGATGACGTCGATTACATCGACGCGTTGTGATAGCTCTAGTTAGGAGAGAGGTGTAAGAAATTAAGGATCGCCCATTTTGCATGAAAATCAGGTGACATGGGGTGTAATCAGGATTTCTGGACCCAATAAAATAACCTCCATGGCCCCACCAATAATGATAAATCATACATTATTCAGCTTCTAGGGCCCTCTCCCTCTCAGGACCAATGAATCCTCAGGACCTTTCCCCTACCTCTGGTGTTGACATTGCATTTAAAAGACACTGCTGAGATTTGAACTCAGCATTTCCTGTTTAATCAACTAAGCCACAGCGCCTGGTGACTTGTGTGAACAGCCTAGCAGGCACACTTCCAGTTCTGTGGCGTAACTGTGTTGACTATATATGTTGTAGAACTCAAAAGCCAAATGTCAAATTCAAACAGAAGATAGCCTAGTGTACTATTCTTCGTGTGGGATTTATGTCAATCTGGGTGCTATCTACAGTATTCATTTTACAGATTTTTAGGAAGGCATATGTGTAATGTAATTTAAACAAAAACATTATGACTCCAACCTTTTGAGAAATATGTGCAATAGTGTATGGAATGTATTAGATAGCCATACACTAATACTGGGTGGGTTATGATCCTACTAAATACTGCCCCTAGCACTAACCCAGTTTAGTTTTTTACTGCCTTGTCTCTGAAATACTTTTTTTTTAACGTCAAAACGAAGTCTGCTGAACCACTAGCTTTTTTAAAGGGATTAGCCTCCTGTTTTAAATTTTATGGTCTCTATAATAATTCAACAATGGTTTTACACATCTATAAGTGACAGTATTTTAAATTAATATATTGTCTCTAAAACATATGTATTTTTTAAATATCAGCAAAGTATGCTGCACATAGCAAATCTTTTATTGTAGTATCAGCCTCTAGTTCGAATTCACATTATCAGTCTCTTATAATAATCCAATATGCTAGTTCCTAAATTTTCTTTTTAGTTTTCGAAAAATAGAATGTGTAGAATGAACAACCGGTTTGCATGTGTTTGGGGCGGCAGTGGCTCAATGGGTCAAGTATGTTGTCTAGCAAGGTTGGTGGTTCGATCCCCGGGTCCTCCTGACCAAGTGTCGAGGTGTCCATGAGCAAGACACCTAACCCCAGTTGCTCCCGATGAGCTGGCTGGCGCCTTGCATGGCTGACACTGCCGTCGGTGTATGAATGTTTGAATTAATGGGTGAGTGTGAGGCAATGTAAAGCGCTTTGGTGGCCATTGTTGGTCAGAAAAATGCGCTATATAAATGCAGTCCATGTGTAGCAACACACATTAATTTATAAAACATGTAAGGCATGGCCAGCAAGTTGCTCTTTGGTGGGAAGTACGACTCTTCTTACTAACTCAGATCTTTCCAAGTCGTTCAGTGAAGAGAATGTATCTTTCGATTAATTTTGAGTTAAATTTGAGTCAGTAAGTCCTCTAAACGAGAAATTGCTCACCATTCAATTGAACTACTCACATTTACAAGTCTTTTTTAAGTAGAGGCTGTGGTTGTATAGGCTGGGTTTCTATCATATTATTAAAATCAATACATTAAGTAGGAATTGACTGAATGAGTGTGTCGGCATTAGTCAATAAATAAAGCTCTGAGTACTGAGCTGGAGAACTACTTATAACAAAATTATATAAAACAATTAAACAAGTCTCTACTAAAAGGAGTCGTGACAAATCGTTCAAACTGAATATAACTACTGTTTTGAGCATCTCCCATACTGTTTCTTAAATATATTTTCAAGCACTTCAGGCAAGAAAAAGGGAGGGTTAGTTGGCCACCATTCAAACTGTGATAACAGTTTGGCCACAGCTGTTTAGAAAAACAGAACTACCTGATCCATTGAACAACAAAATATATATATATGATATTTGTACTCTTTTTTATTTTATTAAAAGATGGGGTAGCTGAGGTTATCTGTGGGGGTGATTAACCCTGTCTTGCCCCGGCCTGCCTCCGCTGCTACAGGCCTGCCACGTCAGTTTAATTTTACACAGCGTGAAGTAATAGTTAATCTGTCCAAACATATGATAAATTGTTTTCAAAAGCGCAAAAGATTTGGGTGTTAATAACATAAGCTCATATGTGGTTATAAGCAGTTATGTGATGTACTATATATAGTTGTTCTTCCTTTTTAAACTTTATTGTACTTACTTGTCCAGTTGGAATAATTTGATTTGCTGAAGGTCTTTTCTGAAGACACTAGTTGGTGATTATTTTTGCCAATGAGACTACTTAGACAAGGAAACTTTATTTAAATAATGTATTGGCATGTTTGAATATTGAAATACATGTTGAACCACAATTTATTTCGTACCCCACTTTGGAAATAGCTGGTCTATAACAACACTACAGAACAAAAATAATGACTGTAGTTATCTTGTGTAAAAATCATGCTATATAGAGCCCCACCAGTTATAGTGCGCAACGGGGTGCTCCGTTTGTAAAAACATGCCTACTGCGCACAATAAAATATGATATATGAACAGTATCTCTACAGTATCTTACTGTGCTGTGTGTGCGTTGGGGGGGCAGAGTCGGTTTGATTTCATGTTCATGATGCCTCCTCCATTACCGTCTGGTACCCGGCGGTCACCAGGGCAGGCATCAGTTCATCATTCACTCTGCAGAAAGGGTGATTGGCTGCAATCTGCCTCCGTTACAAGACTTACACGCCTCCAGATCTCGTAGGAGAGCAGCAAAGATTGTGGCCAATCCTTCTTAGCCCGGAAATGGTCTACTCAGAACTCTTCTCTCTAAGATAAAGTTGAGGTCTATCAAGACCAAGACCTCTCGCCCCTCCCACACACACACACAGCAAATAACTGTAGCTTCCATGGAATGCCTGAACGTCTCAGACTGCTTGCCACAGATCCATTCTTTTCGAATTTTTTAATAACTTTTGCTACTGTATTCCGACGGATTAGCAATGCTATGACCTTTTTGTGTAAAGCAATTACTTTCTTTCTCAAGACTTGTGACATTTCTCTTCCATGTGGTGCCGTAATTGTCAGCATTGACTGGGAGGAGATTGTATAGGTTAAATACCACCTTTAATTGTTAACCTGTGTGATGATTGATTAGACTCGTCTGTTGTTGAATTCCAGTTAATTAGCATTTTACCAAGTTTAATTACTAAAAGCTTCATTAGTACTCATTTTTGCACCATGGTTATAAATGACTGTTAATAAACTTTCAGTTTTGTTGTTTTGTTCTGACTAATCTCATTTGCAACTAATAAACCAGAGTTTCTGAACTGTTTTATTGTATAGGATCACGTGGAATGTAGTGATTCTGAAGATACTTTATTTTCTGAGACATCTGTTGGGGTGTACCCATTTACGCTGAGTACTGTACATATACCTGTTCACATACTGTAGATATCCTGTTCAAATTCAGCTCACATCCTACACCTTAAAAGTAAAAAAAGGTTTACATTTCTGTGATGTACAAAATAGACGTGCACCAAAAAGCAGAAACAAATTAGTTAAAACCACAGAAATAGAATGGATAGAAAGGCCATTGAACTGCTTTGTGTGGTCATTCAATTAGTACACAACAAAATGGTAATTGTTGTTAGTTGTCACGGTGACAACACGCAAATCGGTTAAGTGCAACAGTAGGCCTCTAGATCCTTGCAACAGAATGGTACACATAAAAATGGCTGCCGCTTTGACCATTCTGCTACATTGATTTGAATTGGAATTCCCGTTCTATCCATTCCATTTCTATGGTTAAAACTTACTTGCCAATAAATCTCTTTCTGATTCTGGTTCAGGAACAATTTGAATTTGATTTTGGTTCCATGATTTGCAAGGGCTGGTCCGAACTAGATCTGAAATGTGAGTAAGTACCAGTTAACATGTCGGACATGTCCTATTCAATCAATTAGAGAGGCTTATCAATTGCAAGCCTCCTATGACTGACTAGCGTATGATCACTGCAAAAAATGACATCACAATTGTATCACAGGTTAAAATGAGAGCATTACCATTTACCGGTGTAGGCAGAAATGTCAGTTATTAAAATAAGGGTGAGGTTAAGGTTAGGGTTAGAGTAAGGTTTAGGGTTAGTAAAAGTAGGATTTTTTAAAGGGTAGTCAGTTTTGGCGTCCCCATTTATTTGTGTTTGGGGGTACGTACTTTCCTGCAGAAGTGGAGGGCTATTGGCCAGTTCACTGACCGTAAATTGATTTGGACAAGCATGACTGTCTTCAAATCCACTGAGCAACCCTGCATAGGTGTAGTAGCAGAATGTTTCCACACTAACTCCACCCTCTTCTCACCAGGAACTGGAGGACTTCGTCTCAGCTCTGCGGCCCAGCACTCTGGTCCCCATCGTAGGCAAGCCTTCCTCTGGCATCCCCTCCTTCTCTGCACTGCTGCCTCGGAGAAAACGACATGAAGTCCTGATTCCCGAGTCGGTTCGGCTCTGCATGAACGGACATCCTGAGTTTCAGGTTCAGTTGCCAGGTCAGGCCAGTGTCCCAGGTTACAGTAACCTGACAAGCCGGCCCGGTCGACCTCATCCACCCAGAGGGGTGGTGTTTGAGTCCCCCCGTAAGACCTCCTCTCAAGGTTCCAGGTCCAGGTGTGTGGTGGAGAAAGACTGGGAGACTGGTTCCGTGCAGGAACTTGGTCAGGGGGAGGAGCGGATGGATGCGGAGGCATATGGAGAGGTAGAGGAGTCAGACCTCATTATAATGGACCCCAGGTCTCCTGAAGACGGAGGCTCCAGACCCAAACCCAGCCTGAACCGGTGTCACAATCCCAGCCTGGGCGGAGAACGAGACCCATGGAGCCTGAATCTGGCACGGAGGGTACCCGAGAGTCTGGACATGGATCTGGGGGATGAGAGTGTCCCTTTCAGTCAGTTCACCCAGAATAACTTTGCCCCTATGGAGACTCTGAGAAGAACAGCTTTTTCACTAAGGCCCAACATAATGAGGGAGACACAACACCTGCGTTTATCTGGTGTCAGCGATAAAAAAGTATATTTAAACTGTAACTTAAACAAAGTGTCAGTACATGCAAACAGTCCTCACCACAGAGACCCAGAACAAGTAGTAGACTGTGTTCCGTTACTACACCCATGCCTGAGCTCCGTTTCCAGTGAGAGTTCCTGTGTGAAACAAGGTGACCATACTAAAACACAACCACAAGATGAAGACTGTGAGGTATCGCTTCTTTTGGCTCTTCCATTCTCTCAGGACGATCTATGCATCTCTGGCCCATGCACAAAAAAACTCCTGAACCCGAGTTTTATCAAAGAGATCCACCTTTCTCCTTCAAATGTGGTGTAGGATGACGTTGCCCTGAGTAGAATTGAGCATTTGTGTCGGGTCCATTTTTCATTTCGCTTTACTCATGATGAAGGTAATGATTTTGGAGGTGTGAAGCCAGTTCTAGGCTTGTTCCTAGGGGACACTTTACCTTGGATGTGTTCTAGTGGATGAATAGAGCTTCCCTGTTCCACTTCGCTAGCTACTTCAGATGCAAACATTGGGCAGTTACAGAACCATGTAAATACTAACCTGTCAGTGTTGTTTGCTTTACATTTCACAATAATCTCACCAGATTATAATGGGAATTCTCCACTAAGGTCACGTTTTGGTCCTTACCAACAATGTTAACTTTCAGTGAAGTTCATAAAATGGCATTTAAGTTTTTGTAATGGATTGTGAGGGTGTGCAATTGATTTCCCATAACGTGCCAATGTGAGTGAATCATGTTTTAAGTCATTGGTAAATTCTACATATTGTATTCCACTTGTTATGTTACGTTCTGTGAATTTAAAAACAAAGTGTTGTTCCACAAAATTGTTGAGAATAAAGTTATAATAAATATGATCAGTTTGTAATCTCGTAAACTTTGGACTAATGTTTATGACTCCTGTGCAAAATAATTACTGTTTATTTAGGTGCTGACCCTCTTCCCGTATTACATTTAATTGCATTTTGTTTTACAGAAGGAAATAGTCAATTGCTGATCAGTTTTACTAGTTCCATTTATTTCCTTGACAAAATGTAATTATAACTTTTGTCCAGAAAGAGGCAGTAAAAAGCTGTTACAAAAAAGCTGCAACTCAAGCTTATTTAAAATGAATATGATTTATATGTAGGTATCAATCACTGTTCATACATTTTACCAAAGGTACCATCTTATATTTCACAGAATTCAGGGATGGTTATTCAAAAGTTATCTAAGTGGGTTTTGCCAATTAGGATGAAGTATTATGAAGTATTATGAAATTCATGAAAGAGAAAAATCATTGACTTTAAATAGGGCCCCGTTCCATAAGATTTCTATGCATTTAATATAATGAAGTAGGTGAAATCTACATAGATAACTGAAGAACCAGCCCTTGTGTTCCAGCGGTCAAAACCACTGCTTCCAGTGCACATATACAGCTGCAGCGTGGGTTTGAATTCAGCCCACAGATCTTTCAGCACAACCCTTTTCTGTATTTCTCCACTGTTTTTGTAAAGGACCTGAATAGCTAATTGTGTGAAGACCGCCTGACTTGTGTGATACAAACTAGTGTTCAGAAATCAATTTTTTCCTACATTACATTAATACATCACAGTGATATTTATGAGATGTAATTAGTTGGACAGTCAGGTTAGTAATTTTAGATGGTGTAATCAATTAGTGCACAGGAGCTTGGTTTTCTCACAGGATGCTGTCAGATGTGAATTAAAATGAGAGGCTACTCTTCAATTCTTAAATTAAATTTCTCTATCACACAGTGATAACATGTCATGGTAACGTTTGTATGTACAAAACCTAATTGAGTCTTAATGATTGTGACCATGTGAAAACTGTCAAATTACAGGCTGCTCCTTAAATGTGAAACTGCTATGAGTGAACATAAAAACTTGTCAGTTGCTTACTTCCACAATGTTGGTTTATTGGTAAATTCTATAAGAATTTAATCTCGAATCTGTGTAGTTTGTGCTTAGATTTCAAGAACCCCAAGGCTGACCACTTCAGCAAAACTTTGAACTTCAGAGTTACTGCCGGATACCAAGTAGGTATAGTCCCGTAGTCGATGCAAATTAGCCAGCAATGCCCAAAGAGCAGTGCGTCACTGTAGTCCAGTGCGCTCTAGCACCTCCCTAAGGTGGCTTGTGGTACTGCGAAGCTAACTGAGGTCCGAATGAGTGGGACGTGCCCTGACTAATGTAGACAAACCTGAAAGCAGGGCAGGAATAAAGTAGAATGCTTTCAAGTGAAGTGGCATGGTGTGGATCCTGATGATGAAGGCCTACAGGAACAACGACTAACGCAACTAATATACATCCATTACAGCAGGGATCATCAACTCCGGTCCCGTTCTCTCTTTCTAATAAGGGACTGGTTTATTCCTGGGAAAGCAGGTGATTGCAACTAACTACTATCCATCCATCCATCCATTTTCGTCCGCTTATCCGTGATCGGGTCGCGGGGGCAGCAGCTCCAGCAGGGGACCCCAAACGTCCTTTTCCCGAGCCACATTAACCAGCTCCGACTGGGGGATCCCGAGTCGTTCCCAGGCCAGGTTGGAGATATAATCCCGCCACCTAGTCCTGGGTCTTCCCCGAGGCCTCCTCCCAGCTGGACGTGCCTGGAACACCTCCCTAGGGAGGCGCCCAGGGGGCATCCTTACCAGATGCCCAAATCACCTCAACTGGCTCCTTTCAACGCAAAGGAGCAGCGGCTCTACTCTGAGATCCTCATGGATGACTGAGCTTCTCACCCTATCTCTAAGGGAGACGCCCGCCACCCTCCTGAGAAAACCCGTTTCGGCCGCTTGTACCCTGGATCTCGTTCTTTCGGTCATGACCCAGCCTTCATGACCATAGGTGAGGGTAGGAACAAATACTGCCCGGTAGATTGAGAGCTTTGCCTTCTGGCTCAGCTCTCTTTTCGTCACAACTGTGCGATATAATGAGTGTAATACTGTCCATTGTCACTCACTAGCGAACAAGACCCCAAGGTATTTGAACTCCTTCACTTGGGGTAAGGACTCATTCCCTACCTGAAGTAGGCACTCCATCGGTTTCCTGCTGAGAACCATTGCCTCAGATTTAGAGGTGCTGATCCTCATCCCAGCCGCTTCACACTCAGCTGCTAACCGATCCAGTGAGTGCTGAAGGTCACAGGCCAATGATGCCATCAGGACCACATCTGCAAAAAGCAGCGATGAGATCCTCATCCCACCGAACTGCAACCCATCCCCACCCCGACTACGCCTCGATATCCTGTCCATAAATACTACAAACAGGAACTAACTACTAGGTAAAATTAAAAATCTGAAGCGTTTCGGCCCTCCAGGACCAAAGTTGATGACCCCTGCATAACAGAATCTGAATCTACCTGAAATAAAACAAGTGTTATTTTACCACAGGTTGAGAATATGTCTGTCTTGTCTCAGGGAAGGTTCGAAGCCAACTGTGTCTCAATTGGCAGCTTGTACCCTATTTTATCCACTTTTGACCAGTGTCTATTGGTAGCATATGGAATAGGGTGTCATTGGAGACTTTTTTCTTTGTGTTCCAGAAGCTTTCCTAGGGCACATCACTTGAATCTCATCAACCAAGCAATATTGAAACATGCAACATTTACAAGGGCAGGACCTGAACTCAAGCAGAACCAGGTGTACCAAAAACTAGCATTGACACAGATCCAGAGACCAGGAAAACAATACACTCAATGGATCTCTATTATGGTTATTTATGATCGACATTCAGTTTTTATTGTCGATATGTTGAGAATGTTGCTTCAATTTGCCGTAAGTCAGCCCGCAACCAGAGATGTGCCTTGGAGAGACAGCTACGTGCTGTACATGGATCTCTTTAGGGAGGTATTTAGGATTTGTTAGAGCCTTCTTTATTGACCATTTGTATTGTCAGTAATTGGAGTCAATGTGCCAAAGGACCTGGAGGTATATTTGAGAACTGTAATCAGAGAGAAACAGGAAGATATATTTATGTCTGGATGTGGTATTAAGGAATTTATAATGATTAAAAGTCCAATATGGTATGATGACCAGTTGCACTACACTGTGTGATTATGGAGTTAGCTTTGTATTCAGATTTGTTAGGATAAGAATTGAGAGGGACAGAGAGTTATTGCTTTATATGTAGTTTTTATAGATTGTTTACCATATTTGTCTTCCATTTATGGTGTGCTGTCTCCCCTAGTCAACTGTCATCAGGGAAATAACTTGTTGAAGCTATCATCCTTCCTTCTGCCTTCGCAGTCCCAGCCAGAACTAGACGGCTTCACGTCTTTAATGTAAAGAGCAACGGTAGGCATGGCAACCTTGTTTTGAAGTGCGGCAGGTAGTGCCTATTTATGTCCTAGACTTAACTCAAGTAAGTGATCAGTTCAGGGAATGATTTTGTGATGAATAAAACATGCCTAGTCTTCCAGGTGGATTAAATTAAAAATTGTCTGCCAATACAGGACCATGGATGCCTACCCCAGATACTTCCAAGTATGTTCTACCATTCTGTGGAATTCAACGGTCCTTTGAGAAGAACCTTATGACCTCCTTAAGTCTACCTCCAGAAATCAATGGAGGGATAAACATTGGCTCAGTCGGTGAACTTGAACTACCAATCTCTACAATATATATACAATTATACTACCGGTATATATGTGTTACTTATATATGTATGTTTATTTGTACATTTTAGATTTTGGCCACTTTTCATATTTTACATTGATTTCTTAAACATCCCATTTTTAGGACAAATGTTTCGTTTTCCATGCTTGTTCAATGACCCAAAAAATGTTTGAACATGCACCTGTGGAATGGTCGTTAAGACACAAACAGCTTAGAGACGGTAGGCAATTAAGGTCACAGTTATGAAAACTGAGTATACTAAAGAATCCTTTCTACTGACTCTGAAAACACCAAAATTAGTGTTTCAAAGAGTCCCTGATCATCTGCGTGAACATGCCTTAGGCATGCTGTAAGGAGGCATGAGGATTGCAGATGTGGCCAGGCAATAAATTGCAGGCAATCAATGCTGTGTGTTGAAGACATCCTCCTCCCTGATGTGGTACCCTCTTTCTAAAGTCTCGTCCTGACATGACCCTCCAGCATGACAATGCCACCAGCCATAATGCTTGTTCTGTGTGTGATTTCCTGCAAGACAGGGATGTCAGTGTTCTGCCAAGGCCAATCTCAATCCCTTTGAGCACGTCTGGGACCTATTGGATCAGAGGCTGAGGGCTAGGGTCATTGGTGGAATTTGCAGGTGCCTTGGTGGATGAGTGGGGTAACATGTCAGTGCAAGAACTGAGTGACAGTGGAAAGTGAAAAGCTTTTCCTTGTTCATCTCACTCAAAGGTTTTGGACCGAATTGGGAGTTTTTCTAACGAGTGGAGGTATGTCATTTTCAAGTGATATTTTTCGCCAGTTATTCCAATAAACATGTGTTGAAATGTGTGTATTGTCACCGAAATCATCCAATGTTCATTAACAGGCGATGAGAACGCATATTATGGTCATTTTCAAAATTTTTACATGTGTAAGATGTGCCAGGATTCAGGAGACATGCACTCAGAACATGGGTATTCATGCCATGTCTCCATTAATTAGTTAATTAATTACAGTTGCATAACTAGGAGTCAAATTTCATTGCATATTGTAAAGAGTTATAACAGATTTTTTTCCTTATCTGTATTTCTTAACCAAGGTAAATTTGGTTCCATATTCAGACATGCAGATGAAAATGGTTTTACATACAAACATTCACACTTTAAACAGAAATAGACTTAAATTGGTCAATTCGATCATGCCCAGAGACAGTAGTTACCACACAAGTCTGCAAATGACATGATCAATCAATCACTATCTAGGGGCAGCAAGGTGGCCTAGTTGGTTAAGGCATCTGATTGGGTTTCGAAACCCCTGACTTTCAAGGTGAAGTCTCTATTTTTATGTCTTTGAGCAAGACAGTTAACCCCAATTGTCCATAGCAATTGCTCCATGGTTGATTCTGTAAATAAGAATGATTTCTCATAAATTTCATTCAGATAATATAAATACTTGGAAAGGTAATACATTGGTACTTTTTTCCAATGAGTATTGATTGATACTAAACCTAGACACACCAAAAAACATGTAAAAAGCATTTTTAAAAAGTAACTTAAAAAATCCTAAAGATGAATGCAATTATGTAATGTAGTTACTATTTTAAAGTAACTATCCCCAACACTTATCTTAGAGTTAAAAATAATATATAGTTGCTCTCTCATAATATAGAAGAGGTCTTTCTCTGTTGAAATGCCTTTCTCGCTTTCTAGGAAATGAGACCCATTCTCAGGAGGTGACTAAGGGAGAAGAAACAATATCGTCGACCCGGCCTGCCCTCAGAAATGTTCTTTAAAAATGCTATAATTTATAATTCTAAGTACTTTTCTGTAATCCCTTGACAGATAACATTGAATATACAAATAATGAACTACTGGAATGTCTGATGAAAATATCAGCCATGTTCAGCGGCTTATCTGAATGTTTTCCTCTGAGGAGAATGACTTACTGCAGGTGTCATCTAAATGAGTGTGACATTCAATCTACTGGATGATGTCCTCACACAACTATCTACAGGACTTTAATGTCTTCCTCTGGAAATTCTCCTTCATCCACATGGTTTCCATCACACCAGATCTCTGTGAGGATGGGGGTTTGGCTAGTTTGAGAGGACTTTCACTTAGGTTTTTAGTGGCGGTCTTGAAAAGGTCACCCCATATTGGCATAAATGAAAATGAAATACCGTTATGTCTCTTCTCATGCTCCTTGTTAGAGAAGTTATATTTTCATAGACTTCTAGGCCAGGCCGAGTAGGCATCTCTTTATTCATGCTTTATCTTGTCTTTGTGTCTAGGTTATCAATGCTTTGTTATGCTATCATACTTAGGCCATATTCCTTGTATAATGCTATTCATAATATTCCAAAGTTATTACATTTTATTAGATTCATTCTCCCCCACAACCATTCCTTGATATAAAATGGATTAACTCATAATATGTCATATTCATTTGGAGTCAGATTAGATTTTTGTAGGCTTTGATTCATTTATTTGCATATTCTTATTCAGGTTGTGTATATCCAATACTATCACATTACACACCGAGATACTAACAACATTGTTTGCATGGTGCAGGTGTTACAGCTGCATGATCCTAGAGTCAGATTAGATTTTAGTCGCCAATTTTCATAAATTTAAATACATGTATAAAGGTCTAGAATGAGATATTGATACACTAATAAAAATATTGTTAAACTACACAAAAACCAATATAAAATGCAGCTAACATTTGGTGCATGGCAATAAAGTTTTCTGATTCTGAGTAATAACTATATTTGTGTGTGTATCAGCTTGGTTGTATTAGTTACCAATGTGTCTGAAGACTAAGGTGTTCTGTCAGGGCCACGAAGGCTGTCCTTCCTGACTAAAGGACACCAAAGCTTAAAGTGCTTCAGTTAATGTGTAGAGTTGAATGTGTGCAGGTTGCTCAGTGTGTCAGAGGAGACCACGTAGAAGGACAGAGTTCCAGTGATGGCAGAGAAATTCTTATTTGAGCACCACATACACCAGGACTTGTCATTGGCAACACGCACATAGTATTAATATGTTCCGCTCCTGCAAATTCCTTTATATGATGCTCCTGTATCAGCTCCTCTCCCACTAATCTCCATCTCCCAGTAACAACACCTGACAGACCATTCCTACACAGCACCTATTTTATTTCCATCTCTCTTGGTGGATACAGCGTCCTATTTCCCACAACTCACCTTTCTGTTCTCCTCAGACAGCGAAGGAGTATGCTATTTGCTGTATTTGGGTGTGAGATGACAAACATCTAAACTGGGTTACCAGGGGTAACGCGAAATAATTTACATCATCAAGTTGACACAATTACAGAGATGCAGGTAGTTCTTCAGTTGCCATGACAGATAAACTCTTACTGATCAAACTTTTCAGCCATTGGGCTACCACCAAAGCATGCTATAGACTCACAGCATACAGAACATGTTTTGGTATTTTCTGCAGGGAAATCCCATTGAGACAAAAGTCACATTCATGAGTAAGGGGCATTAAAACTAAAAGCAGTTTTCCCTTTTACACTTCGATCCCACTGGGCTTCCAGAACCAATAAGTCCAAAGAATAAGTCTGACAAATATTAAATCTCCAGTCCAGCAAGGGACTATAAACTGTAAGTTTGTGCAATTATTTTCTTGTTATTATTAAAGGAGAAGTCCAACCAACATTATTGTATAACACTGTCATGGTTCATCAGGGGATTTAATTAGTGCCCTTGATTGACTGATCTAATACATTTGCTACTTCTCCAGGACATTTACATTCAGAGTTGTAAAAAGAACAAAGGAAAAGTTATTGTCTAGGTTCGGCTTAGTTCAACGGTTTTGTGAAGTTACTAGTTAAAGCTGCATTGTGTAAGATCTGCTCTCATCTAATGGTGAAAATGTCTATGACAAGCAACTGAAGCCCCTCGCGTTATGATACCAGCAACGTGAACATGGATATTCGTTTTTTCTTTAAAAACAATCGCGCTTGTTTTGATTCATTGGAATAATCATTGTTAATTCACTACACAGCACGTGAATTATAAACAAATGCAATTGTATTGTGTGTAAAGAAACAATAAAAGCATGTGATAGCAAAAAGAATAATTTAACATGTTTCATTAATAAAAGTAACAAATATGTTTTACACACAATTTGATTGAATATATTGTCAGTGTCTCATGTGAAAACCAAGGTGATCTCTCAGAAATCCGTGATACTACCACGGATACTTAACTTCAAACTCCGTGGCAGTTCCACGGAATGGCTGAATATTCCGTGGAACTGCCACGGATCCTTAACTTCTAAATCCGTGGCAGTTTCACGGACTCGCAGCAAGGTTTCTGATTGGTTAAGGTTAGGTTAGGGGTTTGGGAAAGGCTTACATCGAATTAACAGCAAGGTTTCTGAGTGGTTAAGGTTAGGTTAGGGGTTTGGGAAAGGCTTACATTGAATAACAGCAAGGTTTCTGAGTGGTTAAGGTTAGGTTAGGTGTTTGGGAAAGGCTTACATCGAGTTAACAGCAAGGTCTCACTGTGCGCCAATCGAGGACTTTTCCGTGAAACTGCAACGGAATTTGATCCGTGTCCATTTCACAGAATTTTCGGCCATTCCGTGGAACTGTCACGGATTCTGAGGTTCATATTCTGTGGCAGTCTCACGGATTTCTAAGAGATCAGGCTGGTGAAAACACAATTACATTTGAAAAACATTCACTAGAGTCTGTTTTATTCAAACAGAATACTAATTTTAGCAAAACATGAGCATGGACACTACCTATGCAATAAATAAACAATGATTATTGCAATGAACCACAAGCGCTATTATTTTGAAACGAAAAATCCCAGTTTGTGTTGCCAGGCGAACGTTCTTGCCTACTTTACAGCTTGAGCCAGCGCTACTATTACATGTCCTCGAGAACAGGCATGATCTTACATCTCAACAGACTTTGAAATTTCATGGCAGTCGTGAGTAATCTCCCCCTGGCATTCGTCACGGTGCCACTTGTGTAAAAGCGCGAATGGCCGAGCTTGAATTTCCAGGTATGTCCCTCTTTGGCTAATGTATTTTAAAGATGGAGGCGTAACATGGCTGCCGCAATTCGAGTGGCACCATTGTATATATTGTGAATGGAAGATTCTACACTTACGAAAATACTTTGATTATTAGGTGGAAGTAATTAAACATGAATGAGCACATATTTGTGAAAGAACAAAGGGTTTTTTGCTAAGAATCAACTCAAAGAAATACACAGTGTAGCTTTAAAAAAAAAACGTTTTAAACTGTCTGATGGAAAGCTTGGATATTTTGGCAGAACTTTAAATGAAACAAAAAGTTTTATGTGCAAACTCTGTAAAACATAAATGGCATTGCACCGGAGCACCACCGTAATGTGGGAGCACTAAAGAAAAAAGGTTATGCGAAGGGGACTCAACAGCAGGGTAAGTTAATAATATCATGCGTTGCGTTTTGAAATTAAGAATAGTTCCTCCCACAGCAGGTAGTTCTTATTTCTCAAATAGCCGGTGTTTTGTCGCGATCCAGCTTGGTTTATTAAATCAAATCCACTTAAACATTGCACGACAAGTGTATTAACTAGCTGGCTAATTAATGTTTGTGGTATAGCAGACAGGGTAGAGCTAACTTTAATCTAACAAGCTCATTAACACCTGGCAGTGCTAAAGTAAACAGAATGAGTTATTGTGCAAAACTAATTTAAAACACAAACCAGATCTTACTATTACAGTATTACAACATATGCTAACCTTGTACCTCTTCGGGGATGCTAATTTGTTAAACGTTTCACTACGTGATTTACTTTGATCTTTTTTTCAACTACTGTTTCGCGCAGTAGAAACTCCAAAGTCTGTTTTAAAATAAAAGTAATTCTTAATCAAAAACATTTAATGTCAAAATAAGCATAAAGAGGTAAAAATACATAAAGCAACGAAGGCCTTATTATAAGGCTATTTACAACTATGTTATATAAAACCTGTTTCTATAATTGTTTTGTAGACAATTTTACCATCTCAGGTCTCTCTAAGCAAGGTAAAAAATTCCATATTTTGTACCTTACTAAAGAAATGAGCATATGATTTGCACATATTTTATAGCATACATTTAGGTCTGTTGTGTTAAAATTGTCAATTTGGAATAACATTTTTTTTGTTATGGATATATTTGTTAGTCTCTTTATCCAATTCATCGATTAATCAAAGAAATAATTGACAGATTAATCGATTATCCAAACAATCGTTAGTTGCAGCCCTAATATATATGCTTTCTTTGAGCTCTATTTTAAAAAATACTACATTTCAAACCACTGATACACAATTGTATCTTCCACTTAAACCGGACATTGAAAAATCCACAAGGTATCTTTCAGATTTTCTTGGAGACATTCAATGCTAGTTAGCAATATCTTTCTCAAGCTACATGAAACAAAGATAGATGTTGTTGTTATTGGTCTCCCAGACTCTATTAAACATATAACAAATAATATTGGGCCCCTATCTACAAATGTACATAATTTTGCAAGGAAACCTGCGGTAAGTATTACCCCTGTACTGGCCTCTCTTCACTGGTTACCTGTTAAATATAGGATTGATTTAAGGTTCTGTTGTTTGTTTTTAATGCATTGCATGGATTGATGCACCTTCCTATATTTTGGACCTATTCAAACAACACTCTTCTTTAAGTCACCTTAGATCCTCAATCAATTGCTTCTGTCTACTTCACAGTCCTGCTTAAAGACAAAAAGTGATTGTGCTTTTTCTATTGCTGCCTCAAAGTTGTGGAATAAACTGCCTTATACATTAAATCATCTTCAAGTGTTGATGCATTTAATTCTAAGACATTTTTCTTTATCCTTGCAGCTGAGTAAAAACGTTGAAATGTCTATCATGTTTTTTATTTTCTATGTTGAAATGCTTGTTTTTATGTCGTTTTTTATGTATTTTATGTTTATTTATGTCTGCAATGCTTATTTTATATATTTTTATTGTAAAGCACTTTGCCCGGGACCTGCTCTGTCATGATTCCACCCCCCTGAGCTGTCTTCCCTCGCCTTTTGTGCCTTTCCTCCTTTCTGTCTCCCTTGTGTGTGTGTCTGGTCTGTTCTGTGTCTGTTTGTCCCCATCCTGCCACCAGATCCCATCATCCCAACACATACGAAGGCACCCATACCTGAGAACCAGTCCCCAGCACTAATCATCACCTGCACCTGCTCCTCTGCCACACCTGGGCTGATTGTCTCCCTCCCTTTATTAGGGAGGAGAAGACAGTCAGCCAACGCCGGATTGTTGTACCACACAGTATGTTAAGTCAAGAGCCATACCTGAGTACCTAATCAGTCTGAGTACTGGGCTGTTTGTTATTTTTATTTTATTATCCTGGCAACATTTTTTAAATGAAAGCTGCGCATGGTACGCTCTTGGCCATTCCAGCAACACAATGACCCTAAAGACCAAGCCAAGTTTGTCCCTTTAGTGGTTACAGCAGAAAAAGGTGAAGGTTCTAGAAAGGCCATCACAGTCTCCTGACCTTAATATCATCGAGCCACTCTGGGGAGATCTCAAACGTGCAATTAATGCAAGTCGACCGAAGACTTTGCATGATCTGGAGGCATTTTGCCAAGATGAATGGGCAGCTATAACACCTGCAAGAATTTGGGGCCTCATAGACAACTATCACAAATGAATGCACGCTGTCCTTGATGCTAAAGGGGGCAATACACCGTATTATATACTGAGGATATGCTGACTTTGGAACAGGGGCATTTCATTATTTTCTTTGTTGCCATGTTTTGTTTTATTTTTGTGCCATTCTGTTATGACCTACAGTTGAATAAGACTCATATGAGAAATAAAAAACATTGTTTTGCCTAATCATTCATGTTTTCTTTAAAAATGGTACATATATTATTATACATTCTCCAGGGGTATGCAAATAAAAATTGAACACAACTGTATATTCCTTATTGTGTATTTTTAATCATGAGACCATGAGCTACAATAAGTGGTCCGTACAGAGTTGACAGCAGATTTTTCTACCAATCGTGTTGTGTATGGTGTATGGGATTTTGTGTGGTTACTGGTGATGTGCAGATCCTGAACAATTCATTGTTTTTGAACGAATGTTTTCAGTGAACTGGGTGTACTGAATTACTGCTCTAAAAGATTTGTTCATGTGAAAGAACTGAACTGAATTATTCAGTTCACTTTAGGGATTTGGAATGCCCATCACTAATTGATACTATTCAAGTTGATGAATAAGTGATTTCATAAATTATGTTTTAAATAATTGCATGGTTTACTGGTGAGAAATGTTTCTGTTAAAGAATAACTTTACGTAGCCTAATTAGGACGGAAACACCACTTTTAAGATTTTATGTATTTTTGCTTTTGGTCAAATTGCCTTTTGAATAGGAGTGATAGGGGCACTACTATGATGGCATCAAAATCGCTATTTTTAAAACACTAAGTAGACTCGACACAACATGAGACTTTGCTTGAAGTATCAACAGCCGCTGTACACATGATCTCGAGCCTTGAGAACATTGTTTGTCAACGTCAAAACTTTTGGACTGGCAAAAAAGCAGCCACCAGAAACAGAAACTACTGAGGTGAGTTGTACAAAACCTTTCTTTCTAGTAAACTCTGTGTACACAAACAATGTATATCTACAGTATATAAACCATATAATGTATGCATTATACTGTAATATAACTATATAATGTAAACAGCAGTAAAATGTAAAACAGTTTTAAACTTTTAGGGTGAAGGATCTGAGTAACTTATGACAGTATATCTACAGTAGAGTACTGCAGAGTCAGTTTGGTTTTGGGGGATGTCCATGAGGCCTAGTGCTTCCTTTACTGCCTTCCCAAAGCTGTATTTTGCCATTCTGTACCAATCTCTGTCCCCACTCATTAATGCTTCCTCTTTTGCCAAAGTACACAGACATTTTCCTGTGAAACACAGACCAGAAGATATGTAGAGGTCTCTGTTTTTCCAGCAAGTGAAGTTCTTCCAGTTTGCGAGAAATTTGCCAGGTTGCGGAGTCCGCAGTCCGCAATGCCTTGAGCGTACCAGTGCCCCAGCTCATTTACCTCTTCGGCAGAATTTCACTGCTTGGTAAAGTTTAGTAGTACCTTTGAACACAATGTCCAGTAATTCTCGTGATGTTGCAATAAATCTTGGGAATGAATCCACAGGGATTGATTCCCTGATATTCATAATATTTTCTTGTGTGAAAACAATCAGAGAATTGTTACAAAGAACTGATTTAAAAGACAAAATGACCAAAGGTTGCACACCAACACACCAAGGTGACCATCTGTGGAGCCATCAGAATCATCAATGACTGACGTGAGTTAGTGTTAATTATATTTTCATTATCAAAGGAATGCATATTCCAGGTTTACACTATCAAGCAGCTGATGCTTTGACTCATTTTCGATTACATGACAAATTGCGCCCAAAACCAATACTCTGCCCTTCATTTCAGAACGCAGTGTTAGATTAGACCAATCACTGCAAAAATTCTTGAACTCAGCATCTAAGTATATGGGAAAGGGTGTGGCTAAATCAACATAAAAATTGTATGATTTTGCATGGTGTTATTAGGGGTACTCCGTCAGGAGTAACCCTATTGTAATTGTCGGTATTATTATTAGGGGTACTCCGTCAGGAGTAACCCTATTGTTATTGTCGGTATTATTATTATTAGGGGTACTCCGTCAGGAGTAACCCTATTGTTATTGTCGGTATTATTAGGGGTACTCCGTCAGGAGTAACCCTATTGTTATTGTCGGTATTATTATTATTATTATTATTATTATTATTTTTTTCCTTGAAACTGCT
>JACXGM010014875.1:7865-21842 GCA_016801145.1 Umbra pygmaea | reverse complement strand
ACCCAATAGAGCATCTTTGGGATGTGGTGGAACGGGAGCTTCGTGCCCTGGATGTGCATCCCACAAATCTCCATCAACTGCAAGATGCTATCCTATCAATATGGGCCAACATTTCTAAAGAATGCTTTCAGCACCTTGTTGAATCAATGCCACGTAGAATTAAGGCAGTTCTGAAGGCGAAAGGGTGTTAAACACAGTATTAGTATGGTGTTCCTAATAATCCTTTAGGTGAGTGTAGATGTCACGGTCTCCACTATGGGAGTAGACAGATGTATATTTCCAAGATGGCATAACCAAGGGCAGATGTGTTTATATTGTGTCTCGTCTACATAGTCTGTTTTGACTTTCGTCTCTGTCCATGTGCACCTCTACTGCTATGCTTCCTCAAAACAATTTCCACACTCACTCCAGTTGGCCTCCTTCACCCTACTCGCTCTGGATTATTTCTATTTTTGCTATTTTTGCTAAATTCCTGACCCCCCGACAGACATCAGCTATCAAATTAGCTGCTACCTATAGCCACGTCGAAAGCCGGTACAGGAAGACATATTAACCTATTAGCTGCTATCATCATACTGCATATAGACACGTCAGATAGACTTTCCATTGCACAATAATATACTGGATTACTCCTCTGCCTACACTCGCCAGATTTCTACAGCTAATCAGCCAGCTACAGATACTAGCTACCTAGCTGGCTACCAACTTAGTTATCTTACCTCTTGGCTAGGCTAGAGTACCTCTCGTCTTACAGACTGGAACCCAACGCCAACATCTCGGAACTCTTCAGTTTCACCACAACCTCCCCGCCACCAATATATTCCATTGCAGCCCTTCAGCATGCCTTCCAACGTGTTGTGGCTGAAGTGATTCTTCCACTACTAGCCTGCTGCCTGGAGTAGCGGGCCCGCTAGCAACATCCTGTTTTGACGTGACACCGTTCAAGCCACCAAGCTACACCCGGGACTCCTCTGGACTATACATCATTCCCATTTGGCTTACTCGTTAACTCTATTTTTGACACTCCACTACCAGTCAGCGTGGGCCCAGTTCATGTAACGCTTCCCGGATTGAACTCTGACCAGTAATCGTATGTATCTGTTTATTATTTTTATCATTTATTTCTCACTTATTCATCGTCTGTGCATTCCATATCAACATGCCTTGCTTATTGTTATTTGTGCTAGCCTGTATTGTCTTATTTTACTGTAGATCAGCTAGTCCCACTCATTATACCTCAGACAACCTCTTGCCCCCCCCCACCTTCTCCGAGACCCTTACTGGTCAAAATGGTTTAACCAGTTCCCCAAGAGACATTATCTCTTTCTTTGTTACTAAATGCATAGGCTCTCCCCTCCTGCACACTAAACTTAATGTATCATTATCTGCCCATAGTGCCCTTAACATATTTCATACTGCTTAAAAATCCACTCCACTTACTTATTCTGCTTATGGTTTTAAACATCCAATTCTCTAACCATTTTTTCGCACCCTTACACTGATTTTACCTTGCACTACAGGAGATATTGAGCCAAACCCAGGACCTGTAGCCAATAATGCCATCCCCACCCCCCAGGGGCACTTATATACAGACGTCTGTGATATTAAAAATCTTGGGTTCATGCATATTAATATCAGAAGCCTACTTCCTAAAATAGACCTAGTCACCACACTTACACATTCAGCCAACTCCGATATCCTAGCAGTGTCTGAATCCTGGCTCAGGAAATCCACTAATATCTCAGAAGTATCAATCCTTAACTACAATATTTACCATCAAGACAGAACTACTAAAGGGGGCGAAGTCACACTCTATTGTAGAAAAGCATTGCAACGGTCTGTTATCTTATCCAGGTCCGTGCTGAAACAGTGTGAACTTTTACTTTTAAAAATCCACATGTTATAGACCCCCTTCAGCTCCCAGTTGTGCCCTAGACACCCTTTGATGGCCCCTCATTTGATGCACTCAATCTCACGCAAATCATCAATGAACCCACCAGATACAAAATAAAATCAAGGATATTGACATTATCCCATCAGTAGAGGATGCCTGGTCTTTCTTTAAGGATGTCTTGCGGTTCTAAATAAGCATGCTCCTTTCAAAAAGTAGAGTTAGATATAGCCCGTGGTTCACTCCAGAACTCATTGCCCTGAGCCAACAAAAAACATTCTGTGGCGTACCGCTCTAGCCTCGAATAATCCCTGTGACCTGCAACTCTTCAAGGAAACTAGGAACCGGTACACACAGGTGGTCAGAAATGCCAAGGCTAGCTTCTTCAAACAGAAATTAGCTTTATGTAGCACTAATTCTAAAACGTTCTGGGATACAGTAAAGTCCTTGGAGAATAAGAACGCCTCCGCCCAGTTGCCCACAGCTGTAAGGCTAGACAAAACTGTCTGCACTGACAAGTCATCAATAGTTGCGAACCTCAAAAAGCTTTTTGCTATGGCAGGCCATGCTCTCCATATGGCAACCGCGACCCTAACTAACAGCCCTTCACCCTCTGTAGATTCCAGCCAAAGCACCCCACCTTTCTCCTTTGGAGACAGCGAGAAAGACAGAGATACAGCTAACTATCAAGGGAACGTTTTGTCTGCGACCCGGTAGGAGATCAAATAGTTTTTTAGGAGTGGGACAATGCCATCTTTGCCACCCTTGACAGCATCTGGGTAGAATAGGGCTATTGTCATTTTGGCTTCCCTTACCAGGTGAGAGACAGCATTGGCGGGGTGAAAGAATGGAGCTACGAGCCACGGAGGGAGAAAAACACCCACGACAGGCTCAGGCAATTTACCCCCCCCCCACTTTACAGGCAGGGAAATCACATACAGCTGTGGTTTCCCAAATGACTTTTTTTAGGAGGGCACAAGCAAGTACTACGAGACTACTTGGACGAAGGACGATGAAGAGAAGCAGGAGGAGCAGGTAGAAGAGGACTGTGGTGAAGAGGAAATGGACCTAATATGCTGGGAGGTGGACGAGGAACAAGTTGAGGAGGAAGGTGGGGGGGGACACGGACAGTGATATACAGAGCACGTACCCTAGTCACTCCCACTCCAATCAACTCTAACTAGCTAGAGTTCCCCTTACCGCCGGTCTCACAATCCAGGAATTTGGGACAGTTGGTTGACCTGCAGGACCCTCCTCCACCTGGTCGACAGAGACCACAAACCTCCAGGCAGTATGTCCCCTTCGTCATGCCAGAGCTCTATGATCCGCTCCTCTTTCCTGTGCTACCAACTGAGTCGTTCAGGCCTGAGCCTGTAGAGCCCTCTACTAAATCTGAGCCTGTAGCTCCACCCTCTATGAGGAGTCGGGAGGAGGTAGACGTCAGGACCATAAAGGAGGAACTGGCTACTGAGCCCGTGCCTGGGATCCAGCGAGCTGTGCCTCATCCAGGGGACCAGACCCCTACGCCCGAACTCCTCGACCAGTGATGACCAGACCACAGCCTTCACTAGTGTGGGCATCACTGTGGCCTGTGGCCATTGAGGGGGTTCCTATACCAACGCTGCATCCAGGGGTGCTGGCCCCTGTTTTACACAGCGATCCACCATATCCACTACAGCGGAGACCTCAGGGGGATCATCCAGCAGTAGCCGAGACCACCGGGAATCAACTGCACAGGTAGGTGGCAGTATATGCACTTCTCAGACGGTTGCAATCTGCCATTAATAGTGATTTGAGGTTTGACTCTTAGATCTTTTCAAGTTTTTTAGTAAAATAAATGAATCTTTCGAGTCATTTTGTTCATTTGAGTCAGTCGTTCACAAGTCTGTATAGGTCCACTGACAGCCATTCAATTGAACAATACACTGAGTCAGTCTTTCACAAGTCTTTTTAACTTAACCAAAAGCTTGATGTATAGCTTATGATTTGATCTGTGCTTATTGTGACAATCAATAACCAATTTACACTAATCAACTGGATTATTGCACTCATTACATTCACATAATATGATCATATATTTAATATGATCATATTCAATTCCAAATGGGTTTTTTAATTGATAGGTTAAACAATTCATAGCTTTATTTTTTATTATTATTTTTTATTTTTTATGGGAAGGATCAGCTTAAGTATTCGACATAGGTATTGTCTTCATTCTAAAATCTGCATCATTTCTAATCCCACATGTTTTTACATTTTTGCTGTCTATATTTTACCCCCACCCTAACCTTTACCTGACCAATAGTTATGACCATTATAGCTTTATTCATGGCTTTATTTGTAAATTGTGATCTGGCAAGTGAGTCCGGAAAGAAAGAACTTAGAGCAACATGATTAGCGAACATCAGCAGCACGTGACCAGTAGGCTACTTTGGCAGTTCAAATGAACAAAATGCACGAGCAGACGTTTCTTCCGGCTATTTCGACCTATTTCCTATCTTAACTCCCATAATTCATTACGACTAGACAATTGGACCTGTTTGTTTTAGGTTTGCTTTCTCACCAGAAGGACCGCACCAGCAGTCGCTAGATGGTGTGGACCGAGTCCACCTATTTTTGGAGGTCTCGGAACGATCAATTAGGTGCACACCTGAATGCGATTGTTGCATTCTGACCAACACAAACGACCCTGAAACAAGGGCTCAAACGAATTCTAGTTCGATTCAACTGAACTAAAGGCTGCCTGTAACGTTTCCCAGTTCCCCTTCCCTGGAAACTGCCACTTCCCTGGTCTATACTGCTCAGAACTACAATTCCCAGTCACCAGTTCTACTTCCTGTGGACTACAGCTTCCCTGGTCAGGTCTCCAAAGAACTACATTTCCCATACCCGAACACAATTAGCCTAATTCCATTCCCCTGCTCTCACTCACTCTGTATATAAGCCACACAGAATCCATAGCCTCTTTGCGAGGTATTGTGAGTATTGTTTTCTTCTCTACTGAGCATTATATTCCTGTCTTGATCTTCCGGTATGACCTTAGCTTTGTTTATGCATTTATTCTGTTTTGGATTATCCTTGGTGCCTTAGCTAAAACTTATAGTATTGATATTCTGGCCTGAACCCTGATTCGTGTATACATTTCTTCTGCCTTGGAATATATTCTGTGCCGTTGCCTTTGTTTTTTGGAACATATTATTTCTGTTTCTAATAAACAGCGTTCCTTTACTCTTAAGAAGTGATTCATTACACTGCCGGTGTGAAAACACCCTTAATTATTAAAAGCAGCTCATGTACTTTCACGTACGAGACAGTAGTGTATCATGTTTGGAGGTATTTATCATTTTAAATATGTTTATCTTACTTTAAGAATTATTTACTTATTATGTTAGATTTCTACCATGTTTTGTCTTATTTTCAGACATATTAGGGAGTCAAATTATCTCAGTGCACTGGAAAATAATTTTGCTTACTTTAAGTACATTCCATCCTAATTTAGGTACTTATTGTCTTATTTTTGGAGGTGTGCTTTTGCAGGGCATTGTAAGGTGACTGGTGGAATTTCTACCTTCCACCTGTGAGACTTTGTAAAAAAGGATGCCTTCATGTGTCAGATTGTCGGTTGGTGCCGGTAGTCAGGGTGCGTGCAGCGGCACGCTGTGCATGCACGACCTGTATGTTTGTTGTTTGAGTGCACTGGAAAGTCACAAGCAACAGCAGAGGAGCTGAATTCAACTATGTGTAGAATAGAGAAACTGAAAGTGGAATCGATCCTATTGATGCTAGTATCAATCTTCAAACACGAGACGTAAAATTGTTAGTATAAATATTTTGGGATCGACTTGTGAACAACTGACTCAAACAGTTCTCGTTCAATTTTTTTGTTCATTCGAATGGCCAGTGCCCCCCCACTGGCCAATCGAATGAACAAAAAATTGAACAAGAACTGTTTGAGTCAGTCGTTCACAAGTCATTTCTTTTACTTAAGCAATGTCTTGGTGCATGTTTTCAAATGTGATACCATCACAATCAATGATTAATTAATGTACTATGCTACATAGTACATTAATTAATCATATAAATGTGTCTTTATAATGCTGCTGGCAATACGTCTATTTTTTTCAGCATTTGTATGTAGATGTTGAGCGAAACAGTGAGCTGGTGTAAGGTTTATGAGGGGAATGCAGCGTTCTGGTTCTCCAGAATATTAATTGGCGTTGTGTTGGTATGGGGCTGTGAAGTTGTACATAGGTTAGACCTTCCTTTATTATTCTGGTGATTGGGGGTAGTTGGGTACTGCACCTCTAGGGATATTATAGATGTTTATTAGCCTCCTGATTAGGACACCTGGGTGTGTCAGCAGGTGCAGTGATTAGTGGGTGTTCTGAGTAGCCCTATAAAAGGCTTGATTTTCTGTTTGCTCCTTGTCAAATATTGTTTGTGTTACGTGTGAAACCTTAGTCCATGCTCAACCCTGCCCGTACTCTGTTTTTGTTTGATTGCTGCATTAAATTAAAGAGACCCTTTTCCTCTCCGCCTGTCTCCTGCCTTTTTGCCGTGACAGAATATTCAACCTGTAATGGAGGCAGCAAAGGATCAAGGTTTGCCAGTTGCATTGGAGGAGAGAGAGAGTGCTCCAGTAGCACCATAACCAGTTGGTTAATCTCGAGATTGTGATGGAGGAAGTCCTCCCTCATCTCCGGAGCATGGACTGTAATACGTCTTCTCCCTCTCCATCTCCGAATCCTGCAGTTGTGCCATTACCATCTTGAGACCCCTCTACTCCAGGAACGGAGGTATCTCTTCCAGAAAGATATGAGGGGAACCCAGAAAAGTTTTGGGGTTTAAGCTGTCACCTGTAAAAAAGGCTTTGGAGTGGGCTACGGCCCTTTGGGAAGGAGAATGTTCAGAACTGGAGGACTATAAGGAGTTTATGGCACTCTTTCAAGCGGTAATTGATCACCCGGCGTGGAATCGGGAATGTGGGGATTGATTGCTCCATGTGCGGCAGGGGAGACGCACGGCCTCAGAGTATGCACTCGAATTCCATACCTTGGCCTCAGCCAGCCGGTGTAATCAGGAGGCATTGATCTCATTGTTCAGAGAGGGCTTACGGGAGGAGGTAAAGTTGGAGCTCGCTTGCCACGATGATAACTCCACTCTGGACCAGCTCATAGGCATGGAAATGAAACTGGATGGCTTGTTGCGAGCCAGGAGAGGACCCGCGCAACATCAGGAGCGCGTCAGGGAGAGCATGGAGCCCATGGATCTGGGGACAACTCGGTTGTCGGCGGAGAGACGAAGGCGATTTGAGTTTGGATTATGTCTATACTGTGGAGAGGAGGGCCATGTGGTTGCCAGATCCAAGAAACAAAGGAGTCCATCTAACCGACAGGGGAGATTTCTGTCCATCGACTCTGGGGTAAGACTGTTTTCTTTTGATTGCTTAAATACCCATACGGTGTTGACTATGAATGTTATGCTAACTGAGTATCCGGAGTCTAGACCCATGCCAGTGCTGATCGATTCCGGAGCCGCAGGTAACTTCGTGGATGAACAACTAGTCGCATCTCTCCGCATCCCATTGGAAAGAATAGAGGCGGTCATTCCGGTCAGTGCCCTCAATGAAATAACGGTGAATTATAAGTACCCATTACCCATCATCCACACAGCAGTAGAACAAATGCACGGCGCTCTGATATTCACTAAACTGGATTTATGCAGTGCCTACAACCTGGTGCGTATCAAGGCAGGAGACGAGTGAAAAACCGCCTTCAGCACTACCAAGCACTATGAGTACCTGGTAATGCCTTT
Source organism: Umbra pygmaea (assembly GCA_016801145.1). Classification (NCBI taxonomy): domain Eukaryota; kingdom Metazoa; phylum Chordata; class Actinopteri; order Esociformes; family Umbridae; genus Umbra; species Umbra pygmaea. Next base: position 14,137 of record JACXGM010014875.1, on the reverse strand, counting down.
CGGATTGACCAACGCACCATCTGTCTTTCAGGCGTTTGTGAATGATGTTTTTAGAGATCTACTGGGGCATTACGTCATAGTTTACATTGACGACATTCATATTTATTCACAGAATTACCAGGTGCATGTCCAGCACATTCGTGAGGTGCTGCGCAGGTTGGGGAGTAACCAGTAGGGTTGGGCATCGAGAACCGGTTCCAACTTAGAATCGTTTAAAAAAATTTGATTCCATTGGAATTGTTTGGAAAATTTGGAAGTTTTGCTTTCCGTAGCGGCCAGCCACCGTACTGCCAGGGTAGTATTAAACATTTAATACTCAGGACTCACAAACACTCAGAACTAAATACCGTACTAACGAGGGAAGGAGGTGCAGGTGTGGACTAAACAACAGAACTGATAGGCTGACAAAACATGTGACAGGATCATGTGACACAAAGAGCGGGAAACAAAACCAAAACAAAACACATAGGGGAGAAAACACCCTGTAGTGACACAGAACAAGGACAGAGTCTATAGACATTTAAACAAAGAGTGCCAAAAATGTTACAGCTTATGTGGTGAAAAAGCTGCACCACTTTGTGTGTCCAGGCCTCCTCTACACCTATTGAACGGGTGTTCTCAACTGCCGGAGACACAATGTGCACTGAACGTTTGCGCATACTGCCGACAAGGCAATGTGACCCGTTTCAATCCCAGTTATTAAACAATCGGAATTGAGAATCGATAAGAGCCGGAATCGAAAGAAAGAATTGAAATTGGAATCAGAATTGTTCAAATCAAAATGATATCCAACCCTAGTAACCAGTTATACGCTAAGGCTGAGAAATGTGTGTTCCATGTTCCCTCCATCTCGTTTTTGGGCTACAGGCTTACCGACAGCGGAGTGGAGATGGAGGTGGATAAGGTCGAATCAGTGAGATCCTGGCCAGTACCCACTACCATGAAACAGCTGCAAGGTTTTTTGGGTTTTGCCAATTTCTACCGGTGCTTTATCAGATCCTTCAGTTCCATCGCGGCACCCCTGATCTCCTTGCTGAAAGGGGGGTGTGGCATCTAAAGTGGTCGGAGGAAGGCCTCCGAAAAGGCCTGGCGAGCGTTAAAGGAGAGATTTACCACTGCACCTTTTCTTCGACACCCCAATCCTGATCTCCCTTTTGTGGTGGAAGTGGATGCTTCGGAAGTGGGCTTGGGCGCAGTTCTGTCTCAGTGGCAAGGTAACCCCCCCAAACTATAACCCTGTGCCTTCTTCTGGAGGAAGATCCAGCAGGCGGAGCGCAATTATGACGTGGGGGATCGTGAACTGCTAGCTGTGGTGGACACATTGAAGACCTGCAGGCACTGGCTGGAGGGAGCCAAGCACCATTTCCTGGACGGACCACCTCAATCTTCAGTACCTGAAAGCGGCTAAGTGTCTAAACCCCCGACAAACCAGGTGGGCCCTGTTTTTGACCCGATTCGATTATAGGTTGTCTTATCGCCCGGGGACGAAGACTGGCAAGGTGGATGCGCTCTCACGCATACATGACACGGAGAGTGAAGGGGTTGTGGAATCGACGTTCATTCCCTCTGAGCGCAACGTTGCGCCCATCGGATGGGAGGTGGACAGCGATATACAGAGAGCCCTGGCACGGGAACCGGGGCCCCCTAACTGTCCCCAGCACCTTTCCTTTGTCCCCACAGATACACGAGACTGTCTGCTGGTGTGGGTCCATACATCCCTGGCTTCAGGACCCTCAACCTCCTTAAGGCGAAATACTGGTGGCCTACTATAGCGCAGGACGTTAGGAGGTACGTCCTCTCCTATACCACCTGTGCACGAAGTACCACTCCTCGGCAACTACCCTTCGGTAAGCTCCACCCACTCCCCATACCACAGAGACCGTGGTCACATTTGAATGCTGACTTTATTACCGATTTGCCTTCGTCGCAGGGGAATACTGTGATTCTAGTGATTGTTGACCGATTCTCGAAGGCTTGTAAACTTATTCCACTGCCTGGGTTACTGACTGCTATGGAGATGGCGGAGGCTTTGTTTACTCAAGTGTTCAGGAATTCTGGAATCCCAGAAGACATCGTCACCGACAGGGGGCCTCAATTCAAGTCATTCATGGAGCACCTGGGAGTGTCTGTGAGCTTGACCTCGGGTTACCGGCCTCAATCCAACGGGAAAGTGGAGAGGGTGATCCAGGAGGTTGGCCGGTTCCTGAAATCTTATTGCAGCCAGAGTCAGGGGGATTGGGCGGACATACTCCCGTGGGCAGAGTGAAAGGAGAGGAGGCATACGCGGTGCAGAAGTTCATGGATTCCAGATGACGGGCCGGCCTCCTGCAGTATCTGGTGGAGTGGGAGGTGTATGGGCTGGAGGAGAACTGCTGGATCCCAGCCTCGGATGTCCTGGATCCCTCTCTCTGCCGGGACTTTCATTCCAGCCATCCCCTGCGGCCGGGTCCGCGTGCCTGTGGACGGCCGCGGTCACGGCCGGTCTCAGCGCCTGGAGGCGCTTATCAGGATGGGGGTACTGTAAGGGATATGAGGGGATTGCAGCGTTCTGGTTCTCCAGAATATTGATTGGTGTTGTGTTGGTATGAGGCTGGGAAGTTGTACATAGGAGGTTAGGCCTTCCTTTATTATTCTGGTGATTAAGTGGTAGTTGGGTACTGCACCTCTAGGGATATTATAGATGTTTATCAGCCTCCTGATTAGGACACCTGGGTCTGTCAGCAGGTTCAATGATTAGTGGGTGTTCTGAGTAGCCCTATAAAAGGCTTGATTTTCTGTTTACTCCTTGTCAAATATTGTTTGTGTTATGTGTGAAACCTTACTCCATACTCAACCCTGCCCGTACTCTTTTTTTTTTGTTTTGCTGCATTCAATTAAAGAGACTCTTTTCCTCTGCCCCTGTCTCCTGCCATTTTGCCGTGACAGCTGGTGGACTGCGTATGAAGTGGATCATGTTGTATAATCCACTGCAAACCGTTCAAATGAACGAAACATAGAAATGGAATGAGTAGAAACCTCAACTGTTTTGCTTGGTCATTTGATTAGTACACAGCAAAATGGTTATGGGCCAGTGGGGCTGTAAAATGTGTCATACTCAGTACTTTTCCCATTTGGTCAAAGTGATATTTAGCTAGCTATCAGGTGAGATTATTTAGATGTTGTCTAGCTCCCAATACAAGTTATAGATCTTATCTAACTGTAGTTTGTAATATTACCATATATGAAATATATTTTGATGACTTACCAATAGAATTATAACGCAATTAAATCCAGCACTCTCCAATTCCTCTTCCACACAAGGCAGGCCATGGGGATCTTCTTCTTTGATTTAATGGTGGATCGCAACCATCGGAAAGGTGCATACACCGCCACCTACTGTCAGGCCATGGATATATGTTTAGCGCAGCTGACTACTCATTTGCTGCTGCAAAACTATCAAGTGTGTCCTTGACTTGCAGCAAATTGGCCGTTAGACCTTTGCACCGGAATGGTACACAAAAATTGGCTGCCGCACTGACCATTTTGCTACATTGATTTGAATTGGAATGGCATTTCTAATCATTACATTTCAATGAAACAAAACTATCATTCAATTAAACAGGAACAATTAGAAAATTAGAGTCAGTCGTTCACAAGTAATGTTTTTACTAGAAGCAAATTCTTGGTGCTTTAACGTTTCCCAGTTCCCCTTCCCTGGACACTTCCACTTCCTTTGTTTATGTGCCACAGAACTACAATTCCCATTTCCCAGTTCGTCTCCCAATGGACTACAGCTTCCCTAGTCAGGTCTCCTAAGAACTACATTTCCCATACCCGGACACAATTATTCTAATTCAGTACACCTGCTCACTCCAAACAGTATATTAGCCACACACCTCTCATTTGTGAGTATACATTTATATTACTGAGCATTCATTTCCTGTCTTGTTGTTTCTGGCCTGACCATAGCATTGTATTTAGTACTTTGTGTCAAGAATGTGCGGTGTAAGGTTGAGGGAGAGAGACTGGAGGCGGGATACAGTGAGCGAGGCTTGGGATCTTTTATTATAGAATCCCACACTGGCAAAGGAAAACAGGGCGTAGAAAAGAAAATCCGAATAGTAACAAACAAATAAACCTTGTGCTCTTACAGCGGCACGGACACTATAATACAAACAAAACAGGAAACGTAACTCGGGAGTAAACAGGAACAAAAGACTGACTAGAAACAGGATTACACGGAATACTAGAACTTACTATATCGCGGAACACAGGAACACACAGCGACAGGGAGAAAAACCCACAATGCTTCAGCACTCTCCTCTTAGTCTGGGCACATTAAATAGAGGCAGAAAACACAAGGCTGAAGGAAATCAATAATAACACAAAGCTGTAGCCCATAGTCTAATCAAGCTGACACAGAGAACAAACTAATAAGAACACCCAGGAGATCGGATTGCCCAGACCAAGAAAAGAGGCATGGCTACAATAACAGGGAATAAAACAGGGAATGCAAAAACACAGAAATATCACAAGGGGGGGCTAGGAGACAATAAACAAGAAAACCAAACACTAGGAAAGGGCAAAAAAGTCACACCAAGAACAGAAATAACAGACACATCCTACCCAACTAGGGCAGGATGTGACACTTTGACTCGGATCTTCCCTTGTACCTTTGCCTGTTCTTGGATTGATGTTCTGGCCAGACCTTTGCATGGAATGTTCGATATATATGTTTTGGATTACCCTCTGTACCGTTGTCTGAACAGTTTATGCCTTGGGGTTTTTACAAGCCTGCCCGCCTGATAGCTATATCCAGGTTCAGCCTGTTTGTTTTACCTGTTTATAATAAACTTTATTGTTCATTCTACCTTTTTGTGAGTTTGATACATACAGAGGAGAGATCCTTACAGGTGCATGTTTTCAAATGTGATACCATGACAATTAATAATCAATTATTGTACCACACTACATTAATAATTGAACAAATTATTAGTTATAAATATGTCTTTATAATGCTGATGGCTATATAGGTCTATTTTTCTCTGCGATTGTATATAGACGTCGAGCGGAACAGTGAGTTGGAGGACAGCGTATGAACAATGACAGTATACAAGATGGACGAAGACTTGCCATTCATCCCTATGGATTCAAAGTGAAGTCAATTAGAATAACTTTTTTGGTGATAGCCGAGCGTACTGCTCAGCCTCAAGCTGAGCGTGACGACATAGATGTAACGTGAGCAACGTCTCTGAAAGTTGTAATTCTTATTTTAGCCGTGCCAAGAGAAATCTGAATCATTCTGAATCTTGCCTCTTGCAGAGGAGTAGGAGTTTTTCATGAGCGTAGGAGCATGAGCAACTTATAGAGATGTGGGGTTGTATGTATTCTTTTTTGTTTTCTTTTATTGGTTATTTATTCCCTGTGTGATTTTTCTGGTATTACATTTCTATGTGTTTGTTTGTTTTGACTGTCATTACGCTAATCAGGTGCACCTGTTATGTGTTAGAAAGTCTATTTAAACCAGATCTTGCCAGTGTGTTCCTTGTGAGGTATTGTTTGTTTATTCAGCATACTGAGTGTTTATTTTTCAGAATTTTTCAGGTTTGACCCTTGTTTTGCTTCCCGTTTTGACTTTGAGTTTTGCCTAGCCCTTGATTGTGTATATCTATATTGCCTTGTGGATTTTGACCTGTTTTGCCTAACTACGATATTGCCTGCGCCCCTTTTTGAGGAATTAAAACTACCACTCATATTGTACACTGCGTCTGGGTCATCTTCCCTTCTGTTGTACTCGGGGAATCGTTACAGAATACCTCACCTTGACCATGGACCCAGCAGAGGTGCACCACCGTCTGAAGTAGCAGGAGGATTGGATCGACAAGTTGTGCCATCTTCTTCGGCAACAAGCTACGGTCACTCTGGCACAAGGTACACCTACTCCTCCCGCTGCCCATGCCTCGGTGGTTGTCCCATCTAGCATAGAGCCCTGTATTGCCCTGCTGGTTTGCTTCTAAAGCTAAGCAGGGTTGGGCCTGGTTAGTCCCTGGATGGGAGACCAGTGCTGCTGGAGGTGGTGTTGGAGGGCCAGTAAGGGGCACTCTTCCCTCTGGTCTAAAGATCAATCCCAATGCCCCAGGGTGGTGATGGGGACATCTGCCCTGCTTAGAGTGCCGTCTTTCGGATGGGACGTTAAATGGGTGTCCTGACTCTCTGTGGTCATTAAATATCCCATGGCACTTATCGTAAGAGTAGGGGTGTTAACCCCGGTGTCATGGCCAAATTCCCAACCA
>JACXGM010014874.1:0-21744 GCA_016801145.1 Umbra pygmaea | reverse complement strand
GTAATCTGAACAAACAAACAGCAAGCCGCGGGAGGAACCCAGCACTACTTGGGCTGAAAACAACCAAATCATCCGCATTAGATGATTTACACACTTATCTCCAATCATACACCCAGTGTTACAACATTTCACAGTTTAATGTTTGTATGTGGCGCTACACTAGAGTCTAGTGACAACGCTATAAAAGCCTATTGCGGTGTTTGCGTCACTCCCTTATCCCTCCTACCAGTTCCTATGGCCACTTGACCAGTGCGAATGCAAATAGCAAAACCTGTTTTTGGGGAGAGTAGTTAGTAGAACTGTTTAGAAGTGGACTGTTCCTATAACTACGGTTCTGTAACTACTTGGTCGGAAAGCGGCTCTTGAATGTCTGGCTTTTCCAACTAGGAATAAGAGCAACACATGTTATGAGGGCGTTGGGACAATATTGGGACATTTCACTCACATGTGTTTCTTTGAGTTCTTTCCTGATGCATTACTCACATCAGCTATTCCTGTCTAGTGTCAGTTCCATGATTTGCTTTTCGGCTCTGCATATTTTGTCAGTATGTATAATCTAACATGAAGAGTATGGGAGCTTGTCAATGGAAAAGAAACTGCAAGCAATTTAAACAAAAGGAAATAAATTAGACCCATAGAATCGCTTTTACCTTGTACAAGCCTGATGGAGTAGCTCACTAATTGGTTAGTATCTCCCCTCACCTGGCAGTCTAGTTCCTAATTATGCTCTAATCGAAGGGAAAGACCAAAAACCAGCATACACTAGGCCCTCCATGGAAGGGTTTGAGGACCACTGCATTAAAGCAATAAGCAGTGACTTGCTTGGCAAAGGAAAACAACAGTTGAACAAAGAATGAGCAGAGCTTTGGAAAAACAATCCTAAAAATTGGTCAGTGAAATTACCCAGAACTTGCTCAATGCTGAGGTGAAAGTGTCACAATCTGAAAACGTCAGCAGCGGGATAACAGGCTACGCAGCCAGTCCAATTTTGGAGAAGAGTTGTAGTGACCAATGAGACAGTTGAAATTAGATTTTTCGTGATTTTTTTCTCAAATGTTCTCCCCTCCTATTTGGTCTTGTCCAATTTTTCACTAATCCTGCTTTGTAGGCAGCTCTGCGACTTCCTGGACAGATGCGGGATGGTGAAGGGCGCTCGCGTGGTTCATCCAACCACGTCGTTGAGCTGGCGGATTCCTGCTCATCCATCAATGAAGCCTTTAATCGGTTCATGCATGGGATGATTACACTCACCAATTATTTTTCCACGATTGAACTTACAGGTGCCTGATTTGCACATAAGGTGTCACTGGAGAGTGACGTGGTAAGTTAAATTATCCAACTTTTCTATCCCAAATTCCAGGCATTGATGTTCCAATTTGTGTTGCCTCATGCTGGAGGTTCCTGGTGAAGTCGCAGAAGCCATAGTCAGGCTTGAACCACTACACCACATGAACCCCCCACAAAGTTGAATCTTTCTCAAAATAATGGGAAGGGAAAAGTGTTGTGAGATAAAAAGGAATAATAGATTATACAAAGCACACCACCACATCTGCGAAGCATGAAGTGTTGCCTCTGGAACAGGCTCAAGTTATTGATGAGGAATGATGGCAGTAGGAGAATGAGTTCAGAAGTGTACAAGCATCTTGGTTACAAGATAATACTACTACAAAATACTACCAGACTCATTAGGTGGCACTTCAAAATGCAACAGGACAATGACCCAAAACACATTGCCAATGCAACCAAGGATTGGATTGTTTTTATGGCTAAGGCAATCCTTATTTAAATATGATTTAACGTGCATTCAACTTGTTAAAGAGGAGAATGAACTCCCCCAAGACCAAACAGCTAAAAGGGGCTAGCAGGGGGCACACCTCCCTATGATCTAAAGCAGGGGTCAGCAACTCCGGTCCTGGGAGGCCAAAACACTTCTGATTTTTGGTTTCTCTTTCTAATAAGGGACTGGTTTATACCTGGGAAAGCAGGTGATTGCAATTAACTACTAGGTAAAATATAAAATTTGAGGTGTTTCGGCCCTCCAGGACCGGAGTTGCCTACCCCTGATCTAAAGCATGTCTTCAATCCTCTCCTCAGGGACCCCCAGATGTTCCAGAGGTTTGTTGTAGCCCTGAATAGGCACACCAGATTTATTAATGAAAGGCTTAATGACTGGCTGACAAGCCTAATCAGGTGTGCCTGTTCAGGGCTACAACAAAACTCTGTGCATTTAATTAATATGCCAGGCATGCAATAGGCCTACATTATGTGGAGTTTATTCATAGGACAATATATTTATTCTTATGAAAAATGTGTCTCTGTCTCTTTTACGCTATCTGGATATTAGGGGGCTGTAGCATGTCAAATTTTGAGGTACAGCATACATCCTCAAACAGTGAGTACAGTGACCATGTGTCATTTTCATTACGTCCAGTTGCGCGGATAGCAGGGAGGATTAGTTAGCGACCATGCAAGGGGAGGGCTTAAGGGGGTGCTAGGCTTATTCTTGGGGGAGCTTTAGCCCTGTCTCTCCCCGGACTGCGGCCGCCGCTGGTTAACGCAGATGTCATGGCCAAATTCCCAACAAGGCCTCATCAATCATGTCCACCTAATAATTCCGCACATTCCAAATTGGATACACACAGCGTTCCAAATTATTATGGAAATGATATTTTACACAAATTTTTCTAAATAGTCGATGCCAACCGTTAGGGTATAAGTCAATTTTCATTGATCAAACCATGTTTGTTGAACAATAATGAAAACAGTATTTATTTAAAAAAATATGCACAACGAGTTTTAAAACATTTTATAGGTTGTAAAAAACTGAAAATGGTCATTTGTTGAATTTGCAGTATCAGAAGGTCATATTTCCTAGATGTAATCAAAAGCTATTTTAATCAAACACATCTCAACAGGGCAAGTTACATGTTAACATACTGTAGGACCTCTTTTTTGATATCAATTTCACAATTCTTGCATACAAGATGCATCCACCTCTCCGGGAAACATCACCTTAACGTGGTGGAGAGGTTTGTGTGTCCCTATGAACCTGAGGGCTGTGTTGTCTGGAGTTTGGTGCTCCTGGTAGGGTCTGCCATGGCAAAGTGGTCTCATACTCACAAGACCTCGGCTGAGCGCCGCTACGTTGGAATTTACCACGGTGGACGAGAGGGTTGCCTCCCTGCGCCTGCGGGTTGCTGCGGGGAAAACTCTGACTGTTGTTTGTGCATATGCACCAAACAGGAGTTCAGAGTATTAAGCCTTTTTGGAGACCTTGAATGGAGTCCTATATGGGGCTTCAGTTGGGGATTCCATAGTTCTGCTGGGGGACTTCAACGCGCACTTGGGCAATGATGGAGACACATGGAGAGGCGTGATTGGGAAGAACGGCCTCCCTGATCTAAACCCGAGTGGTAGTTCGTTGTTGGACTTCTGTGCTAGTCATGGATTGTCTATAATGAACACCATGTTCGAACATGGGGATGCTCATAAGTGTACTTGGTACCAGAGCACCCTAGGCTGAAGGTCAGTGATCGATTTTATAATCATTTCATCTGATCTAAGGCTCTATGTTTCGGACACTCGGGTGAAGAGAGGTGTGAGTTGGGTTGGGTCAGGGGTTGGGGGAAGACTCTGGACAGATCTGGTAAACCCAAACAGGTAGTGCGGGTGAATTGGGAACGTCTGGAGGAGGCAGCCTTTCAAATCACGCCTCCGGCGGAGCATTTTGTGCATCCCTGTGGAGGTTGGGGCATTGAACCCGAGTGGACAATGTTCAAAACTCCATTGCTGAAGCTGCGGTGGGGAGCTCTGGTCTTAGGGTCTTGGGTGCCTCAAGGGGCGGTAACCCACGGACACCGTGGTGGACACCGGTGGTCAGGGAAGCCGTCCGACTGAAGAAGGAGTCCAGAGGCAGTTGCAGGGTACCGAAGGGCCCGAAGGGCTGCAGCCTCTGCCGTGAAAGAGGTACAGCAGCGAATGTGGGAAAAGTTCGGAGAAGACATTGAGAAGGACTTTCGTTTGGCACCAAAGTGCTTCTGGAAAACCGTCCGCCACCTCAGAGGGGGAAGCGTGGAACCATCCAAGCTGTATACAGTAAGGGTGGGAGTCTGTTGACCTCAACTGAGGAGGTAATAGGGCGGTGGAAGGAGCACTTTGAGGAACTCCTGAATCCTACTTCTATGCCCTCTATATTAGAGGCAGAGATAGAGGATGATGGGGGATTGTCGTCATTTTCCCTGGTGGAAGTCACTGAGGTAGTCAAACAACTCCACAGTGGCAAAGCCCCAGGGATTGATGAGATCCGTCCAAAAATGTTGAAAGCTCGGGATGTGGAGGGGCTGTGTTGGCTGACACGCCTCTTCAACATTGCATGGAAGTCTGGGACAGTGCCAAAGGAGTGGCAGACTGAGGTGGTGGTTGCCCTGTTCAAAAAGGGGGACCAGAGGGTGTGTGCCAATTACAGGGGTATCACACTTCTCAGCCTCCCTGGTAAAGTCTACTCTAAGGTGCTGGAAAGGAGGGTTCAGCCGATAATCGAACCTCAGGTTGAAGAGGATCAATGTGGATTCCGTCCTGGTCGTGGAACAACGGACCAGATCTTTACTCTCGCAAGGATCCTGGAGGAGGCCTGGGAGTATGCCCATCCTGTCTACATGTTTTGTGGATTTGGAGAAGGCGTATGACCGGGTCCCCCAGGAGATACTGTGGGAGGTGCTGCGGGAGTATGGGCTGAGCGGGTCCCTTCTTAGGGCCATCCAATCTCTGTATGACCAAAGCGAGAGCTGTGTCCGGATTCTCGGCATTAAGTCGGACTCATTTCATGTGAGGGTTGGTCTTCGCCAGGGCTGCGCTTTGTCACGAATCCTGTTTGTTGTATTTATGGACAGGATATTGAGGCGTAGTCAGGGTGGGGATGGGTTGCAGTTCGGTGGGCTGAGGATCTCATCGCTGCTTTTTGCAGATAATGTGGTCCTGATGGCATCATCGGCCTGTGACCTTCAGCACTCGGTTCGCAGCTGAGTGTGAAGCGGCTGGGATGAGGATCTGTACCTCTTAATCTGAGGCCATGGTTCTCAGCAGGAAACCGATGGAGTGCCTACTCCAGGTAGGGAATGAGTCCTTACCCCAAGTGAGGGAGTCTAAGTACCTTGGGGTCTTGTTCGCGAGTGAGCGAACAATGGAGTGGGAGCTTGGTCGGAGAATCGGCGCAGCGGGGGTGGTATTACACCCAATACATCACACCATTGTGATGAAGAGAGCTGAGCCAGAAGGCAAACCTCTCAATCTACTGGGCAGTTTTCATTCTTACCCTCACCTATGGTCATGAAGGCTGAGTCATGACCGAATGAACGAGTTTCAGGGTACAAGCGGCCAAAATGGGTTTCCTCAGGAGGGTGGCCGGCGTCTCCCTTAGAGATAGGGTGAGAAGCTCATTAATCCGTGAGGATCTCAGAGTAGAGCCGCTGCTCTTTTGCATCGAAAGGAGCCAATTGAGGTGGTTTGGGCATCTGGTAAGGATGCCCCCTGGGCGCCTCCCTAGGGAGGTGTTCCAGGCACGTCCAGCTGGGCGGAGGCCTCGGGGAAGACCCAGGACTAGGTGGCGAGATTATACCTCCAACCTGGCCTGGGAACGCCTCGGGATCCCCCAGTCGGAGCAGGTTAATGTGGCTCGGGAAAAGGATGTTTGGGGTCCCCTGCTGGAGCTGCTGCCCCCGCGACACGATGCCGGATAAGCGGACGAAAATGGATGGATGGATTAATTCTTGCATCCATTGATCTTGTGAGTTTATTGAGAGTTTCTGCTTAAATTTCTTTGCAGAATGTCAGAATAGCCTCCCAGAGCTGCTGTTTTGATGTGAACTGCCTCCCAACCTCATAGATATTCTGCTTGAGGATGCTCCAAAGGTTCTCAGTAGGGTTAATGTCAGGGGAGAATGGGGGCCACACCATGAGTTTCTCTCCTTTTATGCCCATAACAGCCAATGACACAGAGGCATTCTTTGCAGCATGAGATAGTGCGTTGTCATGCATGAAGATGATTTTGCTACGAACGGCATGGTTCTTTTTGTATTATGGAAGGTAGGTTTTCATACCTTGTCCAAGGCATTGCACTATTTGACGCATTTCTGCAGCAGAGAGATCCTTTTTCTTTCCCATGTTACTTGAAACATGTGGCCTACTTAATAATGTGGAACACCCTTCTTAACTAGTTTTCCTTTAATTGGGCTCCCCTGGCAAACTAATTATTACAGGTGTCCGTGATTGATTTCAGTGATCCAAAGAGCCCGGAGACACAACATCCATGAATTTGATTAAAAAACTAAATATTTAATGTTAATTTCAATTTGCATAATAATTTGGAACATGGTATACAGTGCATCCGGATAGTATTCACAGCACTTTTTCCACATTTTGTTATGTTACTGTTACACCCTTATTCCGAAATGGATGAAATTCATTATTTCCCTCAAAATTCTACAAACAATGCCCCATAATGACAATGTGAAAATAGTGTGTTTAAAATCTTAACAAATTTATTAAAAATAATGAAAAAAAGCAAATGGACATAAGTATTCACAACCTCTGCTCAATCATTTTTTGAAGCACCTTTGGCAGCAATTACAGCAGTAAAAATGCTGAGGGAAATAATGAATTTAATCAATTTTGGAATAAGGGTGTATCATAACAAAATGTGGAAAAAGTGAAGCACTGCTTCACTACTGGAAACATAGTCTCAATATAACATTTGTTTTTTCAGCTAATTCCACTTTAATTAATTACCTACAATCACAAACGAAAACAACCAATTAGATAATACAGTAGCTTATTCATTTTCTTTGTTACTTCTCTGTAATGATGCAATAAAACCTTGGGACTTGTATAATTAATCCAGGGAAAGTTCTTAATTAAGTAGGTTGTAGACTTACAAACTAGGTAACTCTCCCTGAGTCCCTTCAGCCTCAAATCATCCTCTAGAAAAACAGGGACTATGGGATTCTGGTAAAATTATTTTATATAAGTTGCTGCTCAGCTTAAAGATTTCTGAGTGTGTGTGACCGGCACTCACTCAGGTAAGTGGTTTTCTTGTCTCACACAACTATTGAAAGAATAGATTTAGTTTTAAAGTTTGATTAAATTGTAGTGATATATTTTGTAGATATGTTTTAGTGTGTCCTGCTAATGTTTTTTGGTCAACATTTTTGCCTGAATTTTGAGTGACCTAAAGCAGGATTTTCTTTTAAATAATTGTTTTTTTCTGGGTAAAAATAAAGTACAGTGTGTCCTTTTAGCAGGAAACAGTCATGTAGAAGGGAATATGGGATATAAAGCAAACTGTTATTTGCGAGGTAAAAACATATTATACTTTTTATTTATACAGGGAAAACAAGCTTTTGCCCTGTGAATACAACAATATAAAAACATCAGCCAAAAATAAAACACAAAAGTATAACATTGAAAAAATGAATAATAATAATTAAAAATCAGAACACATGCATAGTAAAAATACACATTCAGAGTTTTGAACTCTATCAGTAATCATACACTCAAGATCAGTTTTTTTACCATTGTTATCATGGCTTTTAATTAGTAATTGCAATTATTTTCCAATATATTGCAACAAATACCAGCAATGCGACAGTTTTGGTATTGCTATTTAAACTAGTTACCAACACAATTAGAACAGTAAAATGTATTGTTTGTAAATACCTGTGTTATAAAGTTTAAAATGCAATTACTTTTAGCTAAACAGCATTCTGGGTTGAAACCATTTGGTTTATAATGATCTAATCAAATGCCTGGTATAAGTAGTATCCACTAATGCCAAACGTGCTGATTAAACAATAAAATGTAATGGCAAAAATAACTGCCTCAATAGACATACCCAAATGTAACTGCTTTTAATGTGTAATTATTATAATATTAGCAAAGTTGGAATTGTTTTAAAGAAGACATCATAGTCATTATAAGGAAATTATCATAAGCTATAAAGGAATTGTATAGTATTTTTAATGGAGAAGCTATGATGCAATTATGTAGGATTATGGTTTATACATATTCATTAGCTTTGTCGCCCACCCAAAAAAAACGATTACAATAAGAACCACAGTTATTGGGTACTTTCATTTAAGGGGTTAAATAGTCCTATGTCTATTTGTAATTTAAAATAGTGACTATCCGGAAGTAGCCCAAAACATTTTCCTTACATTTTTAAAGTGAGACAGTTTTACAATGTTATACAAAGCAGGAAAAACTATTTGGATGGCATAGGACTGGAGCACTGTGTAGAATGTCACACAATGAGAACAAAACTACTTTCTTACAAAAGCTTCTTGGTATCTTAGAAATCTGGAAATAAGAAAAATGTATGTATATTTATACATATATTTAGTGTGTATATAGTATACAGTGGTTATTTTGTCATTTGAACAGGAATTGTAACATTGTACAAGACGAGATATGCTTCCAGAGTGTTTGTCAATATGGATATATCTTTCCATCTTTGATATAAGTTATGCATTTAAAGAGGGACAGTTGGGTAGTATTTAGCTTTTTACAGACATTTCTAGGTTAGTCATACACATTTCAAGCAAATTTAGTCATAGGAAATGTTGTAAGGGAAATCCAAAAATGAATGTCGTCATTTGTTTTACCTTGAAAAACATCTGTGGCATAATGATTACGCGACAAATCCTTGTTTTGTTTCTCTTGGCTGTCATTGATATTTTGAGCCATTTAACATCTTTTAGATATGTTCCTATCAGGGTTGGCATTGATAAATGCACAAGGTATCACATTTCTCCAGTTAAATTTTTTTTAACTACATTTCTGTTCAGGCAGTGTTTCCTGATCTAAGCCCATCCCAAGTGAAGTACTTGACAAGTTTTCATGAATGTTATTTTATGAGTGATTTGTCTGTGTTGGTCTGAATAACATAGGTTAAATTAGCAGCACAAATGTTCCACATTAAGGGATACTTTTTTCAGAGTGCATTCTTTCAGTTTGTGACTATGAAATGTACATTTTTCAACCGGAGGAGAGGATTTTATAAAGAGCATCAATATTTGCAGATTATATTTTTCACTAACAAATATATCCTAATTAGCTAAATGCTGGATACGGGGTTAAATAAATTTGGATCATGGACAGACACAGGAGATTTTACTTGGAAAGGCAAACAACATTAGTTCATCATTTTCTATTTGGTCCTTATTTGTTGCTAAATAAACACTGTTGCAGCTCATTTCTAAGCTTCACAAAGTAATTCCTGGTTAGCTAATTCTGGATAGCTAAAACAGTTAGCTATCTAGCCATTATTCTGTTTTTTGGCATAATTTGTTGGGTATGGGCATTATTAAAGTATGGTTTTTAGGTAAAGACTAACACTAACCCTGCTCACATGTCCTCTCTTAACGTAAAATGTACGCTTCTCATTCAACATTACGGCAATCAGTAATATTATTCCTGTGTTGGAGACAACAATCCAGAATAAGTATCATGATGATTAAATAAAAACCTGCAGGTTTGTCTGAGATCCAATCATCTGCCTAGCAGTATGAACAGTATGAGCAGTATGAACAGCACCCAGTCCAGCTCTGTCTCCTTCTTCATCATCAAAGGCCTGGCCAGTCAGGGAGAGATAAAGACAATCCTGTTTGTCATCTTCCTGCTGGCCTACACCATCATACTAGGAGGAAACAGTATGATCATCTACCTGGTACAAACACTGTACACTCACACCAAAAATGAAATCCCAATGCGGTTTACATTGTTGTAGAAAAGATCAGGAGTTGTAGTATTGACCAAATCGTTTCATTCAGGTCTACTCACTGAACATTTAGTCTAAATGCTTGTAGACTACTCTGTGCTCTTCAGGATGATAAAACATGTATTGTTCTGCTATATGCCTATATTTGAATCCCCTGTGTGTAATTCTTCTCTTTGTGTTATCTTTCAGGTGCGGACCGACCCAAAGTTGGGCTCCCCAATGTACTTTTTCCTTCACAACCTGTCCTTTGTGGATATGATTTACACCACAGTCACCATCCCCAACATGTTGTCAGGCTTCCTGACTGAGGTCAAAACGGTGTCCATCCCTGGCTGCTTCCTTCAGATGTTCTGCTTCATTCACTTTGGCATCACTGATCCTTCCTTGCTGACTGTCATGGCCTATGACCGCTATGTGGCCATCTGTAAACCTCTCCACTACGCGGCAGTGATGAACCGCACCACACGCCTGCTTCTTATCTTCGGGTCATGGGCCTTTGGATTTATTTCCTCCTTCCCAACCATTATTATGGCATCTCAGCGTTCATACTGCGGACCCAATGTGGTGCGCCACTGCTGGTGTGACCCGTCCTCAGTGAGGGTTCTGGTGTGTGGGGACACACAGGTGGACAATCTTATGTCGCTCTCCTCTGCTGTCATATCACTGCTCGCTACAGGTGTGCTTATCCTGACTTCCTACATCCTCATCGGCATGGCGATAAATAAAATGGGTGCCGCCCAGCAAATGAAGGCCTTCAGCACCTGTGTTGCCCACTTGACGGTTGTGACCATTTCTTACAGCTCTGCCTCATTCGTCTACATCTCCTACCGAGTGGGAAACATTCCTCAAGAGGTGACCCTGTTCTTCTTGCTCTTTCTCACCTTCTCCATCTCTCTCTTAGTGTCTCCATGTCCATTGATGTGCCAGAATGTCAAAGTTGGTTAACTTGGGTGTTGTGTGTTTTCTATATGCTTTAACAGACTGTTCTCATATCTCGAAATGTATAAAATCGGACTAAAAAAAACATTCGTACACATGCATATGTTTCCAGAGTCAGGGAAATGTAAAGCCTTGTATGGTTACGAAACGTACACACAGTCAGTTTACCTTAACATTACCCTAACCTTAACCTCACTAACCTAGCATGTTATGCCTAAACTAAAAGTTCCCCAAGTACTTTAAATTGCAAACGATTGGTGTATTCTTAGAAATGTTCCAGTAGAACAGTGATTTAATACATATGAAAGATCTGTCTTAAAATTTGAAATTTTCATTACGTACGGTTACCCACATATCGCCATGAGAATCCATTGGATTTACCTACAGGGTCATTTCAAACTTCCAAAAAATCCACACTAAACATTATTAAACAACTACTTACATTAATTTAGTACATAATCAGAAATATAAGTTATAGATTCTTACTTTAAATATGCATTAGGATGCTACACCATATTTCAAATTATTATGCAAATTGGTGTCATAAACATTAAATATTTTATTTTTCAATCAAACTTATGGATGGTATTGTGTCTCTGGGCTCTTTGGATCATTGAAATCAATCTCAGACACCTGTGATAATTAGTTTGCCAGGTGAGCCCAATTAAAGGAAAACTACTTAAGTAGATTGTTCCACATTATTAAGCAGGCCACTTCAAATTCAGCAAACAGATATTTGAATCTGCTGGTGCACAAACCTCAATGTGTAGTATCCTCCAGAGGTTTGCACATGTGCATGAACCTACTATTCGGCCACCCCTAACCAATGTTCACAAGCAGAAACAGTTGCAGTTGGCCCAGAAATACATGAAGACTATTTTTCAAACAGTCTTGTTTACTGATGAGTGCCGTGCAACTCTTGATGGTCCAGATGGATGGAGTAGTGGATTGTTGGTGGATGGCCACCATGCCCAAATACGGCTATGTCAGCAAGGAGCTGGCAGAGTCATGTTTTGGGCCAGAATCATGGGGAGAGAGCTGGTAGGCCCCTTTGGGGGGGGCTGGTAGGCCCCTTTACGGTCCCTGAATGTGTGAAAATGACCACAGCAAAATATATAGAGTTTCTGACTGACCACATTCTTCCATGGTACAAAAAGAAGAACCGTGCCACCTGTAGCAATATCATCTTCATGCATGACAACGCACCATCTCATGCTACAAATTATATCTCTGTGTCATTGGCTGCTATCGGCATAAAAGGAGAGAAACTCATGGTGTGGTCCTCATCCTCCCCTGACCTCAACCCTATTGAGAACCTTTGGAGCATCCTCAAACAAAAGATCTATGAGGGTGGGAGGCAGTTCGCATTAAAACAGCAAAATTTCTTTCTGACATCCTGCAAAGAAATTCAGCACAAACTCTCCATAAACTCACAAGTTTAATGGATGCAAGAATTGTGAAGGTGATATCAAAGAAGGGGTCCAATGTTAACATGTAACTTGCCCTGTTAAGATGTGTTTGATTGAAATAGCTTTTGATTCCAGTTAATATGACCTCCTAATGCTGCAAATTCGAGAAATGATCATTTTCAGTTTTTTTTATTTGCATCAACTATTTAGGAAAATCAGTGTAAAATATAATTTTGTTGAGCTAAAACGGGTCCTTGATTTGTTCTCTCTTTTTTCTATGAGCTGTCTAGGTTAGTACTTTCTCTCTGTCTCTACCTTGTATATATGTTGGGATCATCCTGGACAACAATGTGTAGTTAATGCAGCTAATTTCCTTCAGAAGATACTACAATTGTGAAATTAATTCCTGTGATATATTTAGTTTAAAGATAGCATACTTATTAATCAAGAGAGAAACCTTTTGCTCTGACAGCTAAACGCTAGGCCAACTGTACCTCCTCCACTTTAGCGAACCATATGTCACATACTTTGGTAGAGATTCTCTCCCTGACGCTAAGTAGGAAATGGCTGAAATACATGTGAAAAACGACTTGGTTCCAAAGATCGTATTTCAATCAAACTGCAATAAGATAATGATTCTACTTGGATTTTGCATAGTATAAACAATATACAGCACAGTACTACATAACCGGACTAAAGTGGGTGGCCTAAAATGTTTTGCAACTTCAAAAGTTGCAGGATGCATTCAAGTATACCAAAAGCTTAACATTACATATAATGTTCATCTGAAGCCCACTTTAAATTTAATATACTTAATATACTTTTTCTACACAGTAATGATATTGTGTTAAATATAGTCTGAGGTAACATTAGAGTAAAATTTAATATATTTTAAATGACATACCTGTTTCCCTAACTTATGCTACTGTAAGACTACTGTATACGTAAGAACTACTGAAAAATAGTATTTAAATTGAAACTTTTCCACTGTTCACTTGAAGGTATAAGTGTTTTACTGATATTGTGCCATTACGTTCATTTCTCTAGTCCAATATGTGTAATTTCACTGTTGTTGACTAATAAGGAAAAAATTTATTTTCCAGGAAATTACAGTTTTGTATGATTTTTATGTAGCATATTGTGCTCATGTTGTAGCATATTGTGCTCATCAGGCATGGAATTGACTTAAAAAATGCCTAATAATACTATCAAATGTACATTTTATGTTCTTGGTTGACCACAATTATTTAATCAAACATTGGTGAGGTTGGGTAACATTGTGTTGATGATGGTGCATAATGTGTAATGGGTAACTTTGGGATAATTATAGCGTGAGGATGCATTGTTGCATTGTAGTTGTCTGTATTATTGTTGTGTTCTTGTTGCAGGTACGTATCATAGTGTCAGTCATATACTCAATTCTGACACCTTTCCTGAACCCAATGATCTACAGCCTGAGGAACAAGGAGCTCAGAATGGCCATCCGGAGGACATTCTACCGACACACACCCATCTTACCGCAGCACTGCATTACACTCACACAACGCCCTGACCACAAAACACTTAATATACTGTCCTAAACGCAAAGCACTCAACAGTGCCCAGACCAAAAAACACCAAATCCACAGAAATACAAGATTCCAATTCTTCTCGTTATCCTCCAGCTAATTAACCCTCCAGTTTTTGTGTATCCCACTATGCTGTGTTAAAAAATAGCTTGCAGTATTATGCTTCTGTGGATGACAACTCCAACAGATGCTCAACTTCTCTTCAATGATCAGCATTACACCTTAGAACAGCTTTGACTACCACACTTTTTGTATGATAAAGTAGTAACATTTAGGAGTCACTTATTCAAAACTGAAAAAAGTCTACCTTTAGCACAAAAGGCCCAAAATACAGTATCCAACGCAGACTTGAGTTTCCGTAGTGTGACCTTTTACAACATATTAGTGATAAATTAATAAAGATTTCATAGTAAAACAATACTCTATTGTGTGCTGGTTTATTGTTCATTCTTACCTATCCAACTTTTAGAAAAAAATAAATTCTTTCCCATTTGGTTCAAAACAGAATACATTTAATTGTACATTTATACAATTATAATTGTTTTTGTGGTCTGAATTATTTTATAGCATCCCAAAACATATGTGACATTCACAATAATATAAATCTCTGTAAAAACTAAATTAAAGACATTCTATTTTGTCATACTTTGTGAAAAATACATTTTTAATGTGAACCCTTTACAAGTCTCTTAGAGGAAGGCTGAGATACTCAGAGTTCTTTATTGAAGGTAAAAAATACAGCTTATCAAAATATATAAATGACTTAATAATAAAACACAACATAATGATGCAGCAAGATTGACTCTTTAAACAGACAATCTTGAGAAAGGTAAGGACCAAAATACCAATAGTACACAGTATGTGCAAGTCTGCAAGCAGTATGGTTGGAAGTGGTGGAGGTTGACAATAGTGAACCCATATCCAAGCAAAATGAGGTAAGTGTATCGCTGGTTGCCAGGGCCTTACTGTTTACAGAGCTGTTTTTACTACTCAGACACACAGTGGCAAATGTGAGAATGCTAATGCCTTTATAGGAGACTATTAGGCAAAACAGTAAACATTAACCGAAGTAACTTATTCATGAACACACTCATGCAGGAGAGCTTTGGTAAGGAGATGTTGTCACGCAGGGGTTAAAAATTGGCAGATTGTGAGTCCCAGATGTACGGTACAGTATTACATTTAAGATCCAGTTCAAGAAATGGCTCATTGATAATCAGACCCTTCAACATTAGCTTACCACTAGACCTGCTTTCGCTGCCTCTCGCTGGCTTCTTGCCGTGTGTGTGTGTTCATGTATTTGTCTGATGTTTGTCTGATTGTTGGTCTGTTGTTTCTCTATTGTACATCTTAGCATAATAGTGTTTTTTACTAAATGTATTGTTTGTAATATATTCTTTAGGGTGACTTTTACTATCTGTCTACGGACTGCAGGTGAAAAATAGCCTCCTGGCTAACTCTGGCATATTGACAGAAATGTTTATTAATATGCATCATCCCTGTAATAAATAAAATAAAAAAATGTAAAGACATAAGTGGTCCAAGCTGGTACTAGCAAGATGTTCCTAATGAAGTTGCCGGTGAGTATATATTATGCTTGATCTCTTGCCCCATTCATATATCATATTGTTACTGATAGAGATGTTGTCTCCATTATCTGGTTCTTTTTATTATTTTTGCTGAATTGTGAGAGTTGGAACCAGAGGTAAACATTTTTACTGTACATGCATTAACACCTGTGGCCTTCTGTACGTGTGACAAAACTTGAAACTTGAAACAGAAGTAAGTGTCCTTGGTTACAGCCTTTTAATGTTCGATTCCCGATGACACAGTGAGGATCCGATGACACATTCAGCTGAGCATGGACCAACCACAAAGCCAAGTGGTCAGCCACCTCTGTTTCCATTCCAGACAGTGATGTATCCTATCACTATACTCTAGATGAAGCCTCTGTAGAAAACCATGAGATCTCTATGGGAAAAGGCCAAATTCTTTCAGCCTGCGGAGATTGTACTGAAGCTGCTGTGCCTTCTTCACCACAATGGATGCATGCAGTGACCAATATAGCCTAACAGAGTTGCGGACCCCAAGGTATACTTGTGCTCAGCTTTTTTCACCAAGTAATCCGCAATCAGTTCTTTGCTTTTTTGAGAGAGATGTTATGTACCCGGCATCCAGGGGCATTGGACTGGGGGTAAAACCAGTAATGATTACCAGGGCCAATGGGGAGAGAGAGCCCTTGAAAAGTCTGGAATATATGGGGTTGAGGAACATGGGAGCTTATCAGGACTGCCTATGCATAGGGCCCAGTATCTTATGCTATAGTGTCCTCTCTGTAGGCCGGTTGTGTTGTCAGTAAACTTTATTGTCTGTGGGTGGCTACACAGATGTGGGTGTACAGGGAGTATTGAAGTAGGTCCAGTGTATCGTGAAGGGAGGAGACGTGATCTTTGACTAGTCTCTTGAAACACTTCATGATGACAGAGGTGAGTGCTATATGTTAGTCATTCAGTGCCGTCACCAGTGTTGGGGATAACATGTTACTAAGTAACGCATTACAGTAGTCAGACTACTTTTTTGTTCTAATAAGTAACCTTACGCTTTAGTTTCACAATTCAAATAATTAGTTATTAGTTTAATTTAAAACGAGACAATTAGTACAATTGTCACGTATCCTGTCCATGTTTGGTAGAATAAAGGCAGGCGTGAAGAAGATGCAATCAAACGTACTTTATTCTCAATAGAACTCCTAAAACAAATACTGCCACGAGGGGCTAAACTAAATATATTACAACCGATACAAAGAACCACGAACAGAGAACACGTAACAGGGGAACATTGACAGACCAGGTGGACACTGAAACATGAGGGTTAAATACTACACAACTAACGATTAACACAAGACACCTGGGAATAGTAATGAAACAATGAGGGAGGAGCGGGAACTCTAACCAAAACAAACACAGACCATAACACCACGTACTACATGAAACCAACACAAGGGGGAACCAAACACAACAAAACACATAGGGGAGAAACTAGAACCATGAAACACACATAGGGAAGCAACTCAAAGGGAACATGAAAACCAACATAATAATCAAACCACCGTGAATACACTGAATACAACATGGGAGATATATACACATGAGACACTAACTAAACACAAATGAGTCCATACCCGGCCCTCCATGGGCCGGACGTTACAACAATATAGTTTCCCCTTTTCTGTTTTAGAACACCAGTAAATAATGTACTATCCATTGTTGTTTTTTATTCCGTATTTCACTACTGTGCCTCCACGCCAATCGAAAAAAGGAAAGCAATCCCACACTAAATAGTAAACCGCACTAATATACAGATTTGGGGATAGTGAAATGGAATAATGCATAGCCTACCCTACATTTTAACAGCTGGAAATATTTGCGTTATTTTAAAACTATCAAGAAGCAGGGAGGAAAAATATATGTGTCCTGTGCGTCAGGTGAAAACGCCTGTCGAGTAGGAAGAAAATGGAAAGCGTGTCCTCGTTCATCTCACAAAAAACTTTTGGATCGGAATGGATTTTTTTCTATTCTGGCATCTGCAACGAGTGGAGATACTGTATGTCATTTTCAAGAGATATTTTCACCGGTTATTCCATTAAACACACATTGAAAATGTGCATAATTTCACATAAGACTTCCAATGTGCATTAACAAGCAATGAGAACTGTCACGATGGACCTTTATGTGTCGGCAGGATTTGTTTATTATATGTTGTATTGTTTGTTTATATGTAGGTTGTTTATATTGTAATGTCCTCGACTAGGTCACAGACTCGGTAGGGCTTTAGATGTCCGAACACAGCAAACGTTTTATTTCCTACACCCCTCATCTGCCCCAATGTCATTTCCAGCGCTCTCCGCAGAGTCAGCTCCCTCCCCAGGCTCAGGTTTGAGTCTCTAGGTTAGGCTGTTCCTGTGGCCGCACCCCTTCTTGCACATGGGATTGTGAAACCACATGCACTCTCCTGCCACAAAGTGCCAGCTTCTTTTAGTGTGCGAGTCATAGTGGCGCTTTTGACTGCACCAATATTTCGTCCTGGTACACGACACACTCGTGGCCAGGGACATCAGCCAGCACTCTGTCCATCAGCCTCTCAAAGATGGCAGGAGCATTACAGAGGCCGAACCAAAGCACCTTAAACTGCCAATGCCCTTTGTCCATAGAGAAGGCCATCTTTTCCCGTGCCCCTGGTGAGAGGGGTACCTGCCAGTAGCCACTGCGCAAATCGAGGGAGAAAAACCACAAGGACCCTCTCACATGGTCTAGCGACTCGGCGATCCTTGGTAGGAGGTAAAAGTATTTTGTGGTGATGGCAGTTAGGCCCCTTTAGTCGACACAGAACCTGAGTTTACCCCCTTTCTTAGGCACAATAACAACTGGTGCAGACCATGGGCTATCTGATGGCTCAATAAAATCAGCCTGCAATATGTCCCTGATAGCTGCATCTGCTGCTTCTCTCCGGGCTAGGGGAATGCGACTGGGCCGTAATTTATTGGGGCAGGCATTCCCAAAGTCTATCTCATGCTAAACAAGGTGTGGCTGCCCTACCTCAACTTCTCCTCAAGCGATGCTATGTCTAAATTCCAACAGCAGCTCCTTAAACTGTCTCTGTTGTCCCTCATCCAGGCCCTGGAGATTTTTAGCCATACAGCTTCGACGGTGTCAATTGCCTCCTCCCCTTCTCCGCTGGACGGAGAGGGTGGAAGGACCAATGTTTTTTACAGCCACTGGGCTATCTGTGCCTGTGCTATTATAGGGAGTGAATGGCGTTGCCGCTGGAGACAGCTGCTGGGCTGGCACAATGACCTAGGGAGCGGCTGTGTCAACTGGTCTAGTTTCTCCTAGCTTGGATGAAGATGGAATAGCAGCCTTGCCCCCTGCCAGACCCCCCGAAGTTGCCATCTCCACTGTGTGCTCCCCCCACAGCTTCAGAATGCCTGAAGCTAAATCCAACTGGGCCCCACATTTCTTCAAATAAAAGTCAATTCCCAGTATACATGGGTCCTGCACTGCTGCCACCCACACTGGACACCCCACAGTATTCCGCCCCCCATAGTTACAGACAGCTGACACTTTCCCAACATGAAGAAGAAGAAGAAGAAGTTTTATTTATATAGCGCCTTTCCATAGCTCAAGGCCGCTTTACATTGTACACTACAAGACATTCAGACATACATTACAGTCACATGGGTCTAACTCACCCGTGACAGTTCGCAGCTGGACGGGAGTTTGCTCCACCCGTACCCCCGCCGGAAGCATGTCTGGTCTCACTATGGTCACTGTAGAGCCTGTGTCAACCAAGGCTGAACATTCTACCCCCTCTACCTTGACACAGACGTTGAAGAAGTCCCCCATGGTGGTACGTCCCACCACAGCTACTGGATTAGGGGATGTGGAGACAGCCGCAACAGGTGGAAGCAGGTCTCTGTCCCTTTTGCTGCACTACTGGTTGGCACCTCTGCTTACTGCTGGTTCGGGAGCTGATGAATGGGCCAGTGCTGCCCCCTGCGCGAGAACCCATTGACAATTCCCCGGCGATGGGAGAATCTGTCACACTCGCTGAAGATGGCTAGGTTGGCCACAACCCCAGCAGACAATGGAAGCTGAGCTGAAATTTTGCCGTTGCCTTGAGCCCTGCTCAATGACGAGTGAAGTAGCCGTGACCAAACTCCCCAACTCGTTGACCCACTTTGGCTTGCCCATCCCTGGTGCCAAGGCTGCTGCTGCATTACCCATAATCCCCCCCAACCTTACTGTCTGCCCTGAAATAATGACTGCCTGAAACAATGAGAAACTACAACACAGGGTTGTTACAATATTGTGTGTGTATTTATGATTTGGCATGTCACTTTCCAAGCACTGTGTATAGCCTGCTAATCTGGGTAGCACCGTTACGCATGAGCGTAGTTGATTGGGTGATTACCTCTGCACCATAATCACAGTTTGACATTCGAGCCAGTGGGGGCAAAAAAATAATATTGTAGTAGCTGAGACTAGGGGTCCATTTTTCGTACATTGCTAACTCAGTTAGCTGGATTTGAATGTTGATGATTTGGCATGATCTTGGATAATTTGGTCCTTCGACGCTCATCCTGGACTTGCTGTCATAGCAACAGGTGCGTAAGCTTAAACCTGCTCGGAAGCAGGCTTAATTCATGTAGAAAGGATTAGATTCCAGATTTTGTGAAATGGGGTTCACAGTGTAAATGTGCAGGTACCATTACGATTCTTAATATTTCAGATATATAATATTATATCACATAAATAAAGGAATTGAATCAAAAAGTATAGAGTTGACTGACTAAAAATATCTTAGATGGTTTGTGACTCCATGTTCTACATTACAAATGTGGACGCAAAATGGCTTGGATTTGTGCATGACTCAAGAATTCATCTTCAAGAGTCAACTTTATGCACATTATTTGAATGTGGTAAGGGAAAAATATAAATATCAAGCTGACTGTATTACATACATTTATTCTGAGCCTAACAAAAGTGACATTTTTCATCATACAGGTGAATAGGGTGGGATTCGGCTTGGTGACAGGGGCTATGCCTTCGGGCAGTATTTCATGACGCCATTCCCTGACCCAAACCTTGGACCACAAAGCCGTTACAATGCAGCCCTGGGGTGGAGGTGCAGCCTGATGATGACCTGCAGCCAGTGCACTTGGACCAACCTAGTGGTAGAGGTACACGGGACAGAATTGTGGAACACCATTTGTGATTTTTGTTTTGAAAAAACAAACAAAAAATACATGAAATTAATAATAAAAGACAATACATTATGCTTAGCTCCTTGAGTTTTATTTCAATTATTCTTCGTAAAGAAAAGACAGTGATAGTCATATTTTGCCTGTAATAAGAGATATTGTTATGCAAGGTCATTAATAGTACTCTGTCGTGGCTCTGACATTTCGTAATTACGAAATTAAATTATTAAAATACAAGTATACTGTAATAAGTGATAAAACCATAACATGGTGACGCATTTAATTTTTCTGCTGCTTTTTGCCAGCCCTCTCTCCTGACATTTGCAGACTTTGAGATGTTCCCTTGCGTTTTAATTAACCTATGAATTTCCTCATAACCTTCAAATGATAGCCTAATTGTTGCTTTGCTGCAGAGAACTGGGTACGCTATTTGGCCATGATGAGCCGCCAATAGCATAGTTGCTGTTCAACGTTTCTACTATCGATACATCTCCCCTTTTATGCCAACGCATGTACGTGCAATCATCTCAGATGACTCAATCCAGTGATACTAATCGTACACGGCAGGTGTGTTTGAAAAAACTAAGTAGCCAGATCATGATTAGCCTGATGATGTCATCTTGGATGAGTCATTTGATCTTGGATGTATTAAGCGACGTACGAAGAACGGAACCCAAAGGGGTATTGCAAAAAAACAGGATAAGGGATTAAGCCGGGATATTCAAGTTATCCTGGATGAATTTAGCCTTGACTTGGATGCACAAAAGCAGGTTGAATTAAACCCAGCCAAGTATGGTTGGAGACCGCGGTAAAGATAGTTTCATATTCACACATTCACACATTCGCATGCTCCACGGTTACGACACAACGTCTTCCGCCTTGCCGAGTGCAGAGTGCCGAATCTCGGACAAGAAATACTGTAGCTATCGGTGAACAGAGTAGTTAGGGACCAGGGTAAAAGTGCATCACACAGAGCTTCGGTTTCTATACAAGAGAGTACACATTTCATTTATTAAATAGCTTTTTTGAATGTTGAAATATTTTTCTGAAAAAGCAACACTACACTCTTCATAATGTCATCTAACAGCCGCAAGACATGTTTTTTTATCAAATTTAAATCGTTGACCTTTATGGAATGTAATAAAGCTATAATAGCACCCTTTGTGAAATAGCTTTCTCAGTTTTTGAGATATTCATCTCAAAATGCATCAGTTTACTCTACATAGTACCGTCTAACAGCCGCAAGAAATTATTTTCAATAAAAATCAATTGTTATTTTTTAAGGATTATGTTAAAGTG
>JACXGM010014873.1:5362-21846 GCA_016801145.1 Umbra pygmaea | reverse complement strand
TCGGTGTAGGGTGCTGTCTTTTGGATGGGACGTTAACCAGGTGTAGGGCCCTATGAAATCTGTGTTATTTTTTGCCCAATTCCGTTTTATTTATTTCCAAATTCTGTGATTTCCGTTTTATTTTTTCCAAATTCTGTGATTTCCGTGATTTGGACAAAGGTTGCATTCAGAAGCCCACACCCGAACCTAAAATATAGAGGATACCGTTTTTATTAATAGATTCCACGATTTCGTCCGTGTTTTCCGCAACGCGGAAACCATAGGGCGCTACAGGTGTCCTGAATATGTGGTCACTAAAGATCCCATGGCACTTGTCCTGGACAAATTTCTAATCTAGCCCTCATACCATCATGTTGATCTAATCATCCCCAGCTTTCAATTGGCTCTTTCATCCCCTTCCCTCCACCCACTTCTCCCCAGGCCATTCCTGTAAATTAGAATAGGTTCTCAGTCAAATTGCTTGGTAAAATAAAGGTAAACTAACTATTAAAATGATAGTCACAGTAGTGATAGGATATACATTGGCAGAAAACATTTTTGTGAACTGTTTGAAACTGCCTGGATTTCTGCACAAGTTCTTCATAAAATTTGATCATAGTCACAGCTATATATGTTGTTAAACAAATAACAGTCAAGTTTTCATAACTTTATTGAACACACTGTGTGGAAACATTTACAGTGCAGAGTGGTGAACCCTTGGATTTAATAACCAGTAGATCATACTTTGGCAAAAATAACTTTAACTAATTGTTTCCAATAGTTGCGGATCAGACCTAGACAACATTCAGGAGAAATGTTGGACAATTTGTTTTTTATCAAACCTTTTCAGCAATATTCTTGGGATTCCTGGTGCGTATATCTCTCTCTTGAAGTCATGCCAGGTCCCTGACTTGGCCACTCCTGAAGGCATATTTTATTGGCTTATTATTTTATTCTATTGAATTCTGTTGTTGATTTACCTGTTGTTCAACTTCTTTTGAGCTTCAATTGTCAAACAGATGGCCATACAGTGTCCTGTCAAATGTCTTGACGAACTTGGGAATCCCTTATTCCATCAATGATTGCAAGCTGTCCAGGACTTGAAGCAGCAAATCATGATTCCAACTCCACCATACTTTACAGTTGGAATGAACATTTGATCTTGTTGTTCTCTGCCTTTTTTGCACATCGTGTTGTGTGTTCCTTCCAAACAAATCAATTTTATTTTAATCTGTCCACAGAATATGTTGCCAGTAGCTCTGTGGAACATCCAGGTGCAGCAATGTACACTGAAAAAATGGAATGTTCGGTTGCAGATTTACTTAAAAATATTATGTGTGATTTACACAAATATATTGTGTTTCTGAGGAGATAATATTTTAGTAAATCTGCAACCCAACTTTCTATTTTTTTAGTGTATCTTTTCAGACAGCAGACGCTTCCTCTGTGGTTCCCTACCATGATCTCTATTTTTGTTGATTTTATGTATTCATGCATTTTCCAGAGATTTCTTCAAGTCTTGAGCTGACACATTAAGATAGTATTATTGTTAAATTCATTGAGCATTCTGTTCTGTGCTCCTGCAGTCATCTTCTAATGACTGACACTTCTAGAAAAAGTTCAGCACTGTTGCTACTCTTCCTAAGTTTTGACAATTTGTCTTGGACCGATGACCAGTGGGTATATTCCGGTGGGACAATTTCTAAGAGTACGACGCAATTGCAGTACATACCACAATTTCGAATGCAAAGCTGAAGATATGCAACACAGGTTTCTGCAATGTGGGTATGAGGTTGTTTCCATTGATAAGGCCTATAGACGGGCCAAATGCACCAGTCGCCAAGACTTACTCAGGGGTATAAATACACCAAAGGTTGCTAATTATTCACAGTTGTGTTTTTAACTGAATTTAACCCTTGTGCAGGACATATTAAAGCTATTGTTCTTAAATATTGGCCCATTCTTAAGGGCGATTCAAATCTAAAAGTTTTCACTGCATTACCCCCACGTATCTGTTTCAGACGTCCAAACAATTTAGCAGATTCCTTGATGCATAGTATGCAGCCACACAAGGAAATAGCCTCTTGGCTTCCTTGCCCCCCTATTGGGAATTACAACTGTGGACATTGTGCCCACTGCGATAACACAGTTAACACCAAAACATTCAGCCATCCAAGATCTGGAAAATTATTCAGGATAAATAGCTTTATTAACTGTAGTATGACAAATGTTATATGTATGCTGCAATGTATCTGTGGAGTGGCTTATATTGGACAGACTAAAAGAGCACTGAACATGCGTATCGCAGAACATAAGGCTGCAATCCGCCACAAGAATACAGGTTACGCTATAGCACGACACTGCGTAGAAGCCAAACATGGTTCACCCAATACTTTAAGATTTTTTGGGATTGAACGAGTCCAAATTTCAGCCAGAGGTGGTGACATTATCCAGAAATGAAAACAGAGGGAGGCATTTTGGCAATATACATTAGACACTATGAGTCCTAAGGGCATTAATGATATAATAGTCCTAATAACCAATTACCATCATAACACTTATTCCCCAAAATCATTATTAATCTAAACTAATTTATAGGGAAAAACATTTCTATGACATAATTCAAATAACACACATTCTACGTTTAATTTCATAACACATTCTTATTAGTAATGCTTGATAACAATCGCTCTAAACATTTGTTGCATTGTTTCAACATTTAAATGGCCAGTAACAGTTTTAATATTTTCAACATTTGAGTTTGCAAGGATTTTGTAATGATAACAATTATATGTTTTCACTTATGCAATTTTAAACAGTCCAGAACCTTCATCTATGAGAATCCATGTCAAACTTAAAGGGTCCACCTCAATTTTGGTCTCACTAGGAGGAGCTGAGCTTACTTATTATATTCATTAGCTCTTTATGCCCATCGTCATCTGAGACTTCCTGTGCAAGAATGTGTGAAAGCGAAAGGCTCCTCATTGCTGGTGTGATGGGGAGGGGCCGATCTGCCTTATCATAGACCAGCGCCCTCTCCTGGCGGGTATTTTCAGTACAAGTCTCCAAAGGTCTTTTTACTTCCATGGAAATCATAGATGGTAAAGAATGCTTCCCTAAGCTGCCTCCAGACATCACCTGATCAGTTATTTGTGGATCTTTCACAAGACATTACTTAAGTTGATGGTTTCTACTCCTGGATCCAATATGCTTCCTTTTTAGGGGTCCAAGCCTCAGGAGGCTGTGAAACGTGTTTGCAAGGCAATGCGGTTCACACATCCAGCGGAGCTGTGGAATCCTATTGTCTTCCTAAGGAATATTCGTATTCTTCCGCCTGTAAAAGTAATCTGGACTGGACCAGAAACCTGCAATGAACTTGGACAAAAAAAATTCTGCCACTTCCACAAATAGGTGTCGGTATAGCAGAAAAAAACATGTTTGGCCTAATAACTCCCAAATCGCACTAGGGATCGACTGATATGGATTTTTAAGTGCCAATACCGATTTATTTTCATCAGCTTTAGCTGATAACCGATACGGGCTGCCGATTTTCTTGAACCGATATTTGGTCGCTCAATTTTCGCTCAAATTTGCTTTTGCTCCCGCAATTTTCATAATAAAAATGACACTGATAACAACAAATGTTTCATGTCTCAATTTAAAAAAGGAACATTTATTGAACTTAAAAAAACTATATTTAACAAATAGTAAAAACAGGTGAGGTAGAACAAAGGGCAGTGCATGGTCTGCACGTGAACTGCCGCGTCTCCAGCAACACAGAGCTGCCTGTGTTGACGCCTGTCTGTAAACAATGCCTGGAAAATTGGTGAATTCAGCAGCCGCATATCGGCCGATGCCGGCACATGTAAAAATGCAAATATCAGCCCAATTTATCGGCCGGCCGATTAAAATCGTTCTATCACTACATCACACCTTAACATCCACATCCCCGGAATACCTGAATTGAGCTGATATAGTACACGCCCATTTGCGTCTATACTTTTATACACAAAACATTGCAATTTATCGTAAACCTACTTTTTCAAAATCTGCAAAAAACTTGGTACCTAGGATCTCCAGACCGATTTATTACAATCATTTTTATCAGATGGAAATTGCGCAAATTACGCACAAACAAATTTGTGTAACTAGCTACGAAAACACAAACTTTGCCATTTCCCAGCCAAAATAAATGCTATCTTCACCAAACTTTAGATTCTTCTTTGCCATGACCCTCTGAGGTTCCCCAACAAATTTTATGAATGGCTCATCTGACTTAAAACGTACAATATGTAACTTTTCTGCATTACAAATAATAAAAAATGACTAAACCTATGTTATATATCTTTTTTAGTTGTGTACTTACAATATCCCAAATGTTTCCACCAACTTTCAAACCCTGAGGAATTTGTAATATAGTCCGAAGACACAGGACGTTTTGTTTTGTCAACCGTCAATGGCGTCATATTAGCCTGGCTCCGCCCTCCTACGTACTTCATTTTCCTTCAATACTCCATCTGGGTTTGCAGCATATTCCCTGGTTTTCTTCAAACAATTTTTTACCGGTTCAATCAGCGAACAGTGGCAGTGGCTGAGAACGATGAGGTTGATGTCTTGCACTAGTTTGAGTGTAGTACATCACGACCAAACTTTAGCGATTGGTTATGGCAGATCCAGAGTGGCTAAGAGCAGATCCAATAGTTTTAAACTTCAACAGAGTAGCCGCCTTCAAGGAAGTTAACGCTTGTCAATGGAGAGTGGCCAGACTCTCTGTACAAATTAAATGTACGTACAATAGTCTGGTAGGACCAGGCTGGCGTCATATAACCTTTGACTTTTCTAGTTGCTCAAATTTCCGGGGAACCACCAAATGGCATTACATAAAGTGAATAACCGTAACTAAATATATCGTGAATAAAGCTATAATATTTTTAATCAAATTCAATTCACAGCTCCGGCGCTAGCTACAGGCAAGAACTGTTCGCCTGGCAACAGTGCAGTATGTTTTGCTGGCAACACAAATTCAGATTTTCCGTTTAAAAATAACAGCGCTCGTAAGTCATTACAATAATCATTGTTAATTCATTGCATAGATACAGTAGGTAGTGTGTCCATGTTCATTTGTTGCTAAAATGAGTATTGTTCGATATAACAGACTCTAGTGAATGTTTTTCAAATGTAATCGTGTTTTCACAAGATACTGACAATATATTCAATCAAATTGTGTGTACTACACATTTGTTTCTGTTTTTAATAAAAAGTTACTAAAACATGTTAAATTAAAAATGTTTGCTATCACATGCTATTATTGTTTCTTTATACAATACAATTGCATTTGGTTACAATTCACAAGCTTTATAATGAATTAACAATGATTATTGCAATTAATTTAAAAAAAGTGCTATTGTTTTGAAAAAACAAAAATCTGAGTCTGCGTTGCTTGCATAATAGTGTTATTGTTTTGATTGAAAGACCCCTAGTGGCCAATAACTACATATTGTACCTTTAATGAAATTTTGAGGGTACCATCTTGGGTCACTCCTGAGGCCACCCCTACAGTGGGGTACTGATTCGTCAAAATGGGCGTGGCATATTGCTCTTTCAAATTTACAGTATAGATGTACAATGGTTACTGGACCTCACATACCAAAATGAAACATGTGGACCACTAGGTGTCGCTATAATCATGTCAAACGTAGTGCTGGGCGTTATACCGGTTCACACCGAATACCGGTATTTATTTTCGTCATGATATGAATTTTTTATATATCGCCATACCGGTGTATTTGAATAGACAACATCCGGAACGCTGCGCCATGCGACACTGCTGAATACATTGTATTCCAACCTGGAATGCTGTTTGATTCATATAGCCTGCTGTACTATTTGGGTGGGCTTTTATGTCAATCTGGGTGCCATCTACAGTAGCTACTATAGAATACGTCAGGAGGAACGCCCCCCACAGAACGTGAGTGTACTGTAGGATACGGCAAGAGGAACGCCCGGAACAAGGCGAAATCATGGTCAACATTCATCTTCCTTGTCAGCAGAAACTGGCATATAAATAAAGTTTTGTCTCTAGAGTTTAAAACAATAAAATTTCTAGTGGAAAATGGATATTAAAGTGCTTTCTGTCTTCAGTGAAAGCATACAACCGATTGTTAGTTACTGTTCGAATTCCGATGGTCTCTATAATAATTCAATTTACATGCATCTATGAAGTGACAGTAGTTTAAATGATTATCTTGTCTCTAAAACAGCTACATGTATATTTTACAGTCAAATCGATGTCTGCTGTGCATATAGCAATGCTTTCATCGTAAGAATAATATAATGGGTGGGTGAACACCATGCTACAATTAATAAAATTATGACTATTGTATTCGTTCCTGGTTTTTGGATAATAAAACACTTTAGCATTCGTAACTGCATTAACGTTGTAAGTCTAAGGATTTGGCTAACTGGTATATTCTGTATGAGGTGTCTATGATTATTACTGTCTGCTCATAGAAGTGTTATACTCTGCGACTTGAGTTAGATGGTATAGTTTCCAAAATATCAATGTTTTTATAAAGGACAGTGTCTAAAAAGTATATATCCTTTCTAGGTCTCTCTGCTGTATATTTTAAATTTGGATCTGATGAGTTAAGAGAGAAACTCTGTGAAGAGAATATACAACATATGTGCCATTCCATAGGATATAATATATAGAATACAATTTATTTTGTATCCCGCTTTAGGAAAAGCTGGTGAAAAACAACAGTACAGAACAAAAAGTTATCGCCTCAGAACCGTTTGTAAAAACGTGCATATCACACAAAGTATATTTGCTAAAATACAGTAGGCTACTAGTGTGGAATTATTCTACAATATTCCCTCATCATGACGTAAAATAGACCATGATATACATTTTTGGTCAAACCGCCCAGCCCTAGTCAAACGTGTTTTTGCCTATAACTTTCACATTACACATCGCACATTAGAAACCATTACATCCACGTGTTCCTTGAATTGAGATTAATCTAATAATTTAGGACATGCCCATTTCCCCTATGTCTTCTTGCTAATGTCAATCTTCTCTAAATTGATATTCTACTGTTTTCGACACACTTTCAACATTTTGAACTGCCTCGGAAATGTCAGATTACGTGCAAATTAATACAGATCTTGCAGCTCGGGTGTTGCATTATTTCCTGGCTTTCACGTCACCGCGCCTTGGGTTCCATTTTCATAGGTTTCACTTTCGTGGGCTCCGCGTCTCATCAGGGGCAAATTGTGCCGGGGGGACTCGCGCCGGGAAGGCTTGGACCCCATCATAACTGCTTCCAGTTCTAGTTGTATTTGTTTTTCTTGTTTTCAACATAGTTACATAGTACAGGTTTAATAATGAAGAGTAATTTATTGAATAGTAAATAACTATGCAAATAACGGTGTTCAGTTTCTTTAGATTCTTTTTAAAAATATATTTTTTAATAAATATAGGTTCTACTTCTGGAAGTACACCTAAACCATTAGAGCCCTTGCTGCAGAAGGTGACTGAGAAGACTGACAGTGATATGTTACCCTTGAACAATGTTAGTCCAAAACGGCCCAATGAAGAGACCAACAGCAACCCCAAAAAAAAGGTGGGTATTATACAAATATGCTATGAGTAGCTTTCTTATTCTAATTTCACTGATGTGATGATAATAACATTATCTCCTGCAGTTTCTTTTATTATTTGTGAAGGATAATGGAGGCCAAATGCTAAACTGGAGAAACAGGAAGTAGTATCTGCAGACTTCCAGTCAGATGTATGTTTCTTTTAATAGAAGCAGTATCAGGAAATAACACCTTTCATTTCCAGATGGATTCTTTTTTAATTACTTTAACATTTAGCAGGAATATGTGTGCAAAATAATTATGACATCCATGTCTCTGGTTTTCTATTGATAGGTATGTGTTTGAGTAAAAGTTACATTTTTGTCTCATTCCATAAACTACTGAAAACATTTCTCCCAAAATTGAAATCAAAATATTGTAATTTAGACCATTTATTTGCAGATAATGACATCTGGTCAAAATAACAAAAAAGATGTACTGATATTCCTGGTCTTATTTGCTCCCCCTCATACCGCGTCACCAATTGGTACATATACCGTAGTTAATTTTAATATGTAGTACTGTATTACCCACACATAGTGGCGAGAAGTATATCAGTTATGTTTTCTGCAGGAGTTTGTGAGTTCAAATCCCTCCTAGGGATACCGAAGAAAAGAAAAAAAAGAAATATATATATTTTTGTTTTTTATTTTTATTTTTTATATACACTACCAATCATAAGTTTGGGGTCACTCAGGAATTTGCATGTGTTTTGATAGAAATTGATACCTTTATTCACCGAGGTGGCATTACATTGATAATAAATTATAATTATAATAATTAGCTTTCATGCGTCTTTGCATGCTCTCCACCAGTCTGTCTGGAAAATACAAAACAAACCTTTCTTTTGATAGAGACTGGTTTAAGAAATCCAATTATTAGTGACAAGAGAACCAGAAAAGCATTGTCTTTTGATTTGGGTAATGTTTAGGTAAATCAATTTGCTCATGACTTTCCAATAAAAATTTGTGAGATTTGTAGGCTAATTTAGTCAGTTGGAAGGCCTGAAAATCTGACAGACTTGGTTTTGTTTCAGATATAGTCTGATCATATTGTTATAATAATCTGCATTGAAGAAAAAGCAATGCACACCTAGTAACTATGTGACTATCCTTTTGATCCTACAATGTTCCCTTAGATTAGTGCCAAATGCCAAAAATGTCCTGAAGTTCTCTTACAAGCAAGAAAAAAACATCAAGAGTGAGCAGAACTACACTAGCAAGCAGAGACTGCATACTCATCAAAGAAAAACGTTGAGCTTTCTCTCCTCTTACATTGACCCTTGCCCTGCCCAAAATACCATTTCAACATCAATAAAGGCAATTGTCCATTGAGTAGAGACAATATATAGCTGAGAAGTGAATGCTTCTCTACAAACTACAGTGGCATTTAATCAGTTGAACATTTTTTTCTCTCTTTTGAACTAATTCATGTTTGTCTAGATAGAAATCATTGCAACATATTTCAAATAAAGTTCAGTGTATTGTATATGATTGTAGCTTCCCTCACCTTATCAACAGTGATATAAAATGTCCAAAATGAAAAACTGAGATTTTGTCAAAATAAAATGACATTGAGACTTTGTTATCTGACAGAGGCTTTTGGTGGAGAGTATGCTACTAGCTGAGTGTGGAAGCAGCATAGTGCTCTTTGTCACCTTGGACTTCATGTCATGTTTATAAAATATTTCCATTTTCTGCTAATTGAATGATTATGAACACTCACATTAACTAGCAAAGTTTTACAACTCAAAAGATTAGACCAGTGTAGTTCAAACATATTCAGCTTTGTGTTGCCCATCAAAATAAACAAATTCCTTTATGTTTTTAAAGATCTTTTATTTGTATATTATACATTTGTATATTATAAATATAGTTATTGGTTTACCTTTTTATTTGGAAGCACAAGTTTATGACATTTTTGAGTATGTTATTAGTAAAACAAATTAACTGGAGCTGGATGTGTCTGACTGGTAGTGTAGTTCTTGGTGTTTGAAAATAGTTTTTACTGAAGTAGTTATTTAATTCATAATGTACTATAATTTGGGCACTAAACACAAGCGATACGTTTGTGATGTGACAAAAGCTTGATTCGGTTAGTTAGACTTGATTGGGAAAAAGTGTGTATGCTAAGGTTTGTTCTCTTTTCTTGACATTTTGCTCACTCAGAGGAAAAAGAGGAAAAAGAAGAAGAATAAGACAGAAGAGCCTATGTCATTGGAGTCAGCACTGTCTGACATTGCCCTGAGAGACAGTGAGGAGAAGAACAAGAAACTGGGCTTAGCTGAGTCTTCTGACAGTGACAGCAATATTAGTGCCATGGATGAGCCGCTCGACTCACTTGAAGACATGTCCGTCTCACTGGAGAAACCAGCCGGTACCTCGGCTGAATCCAGCACAATCATTTCACCTGCGAACACCTCTGACAATCAAGCTCCTCCAAGCGCTGCCTTGTTGCAGACACAAGACAGTGCAAAGAACCAGTCTACCGCAGGGAAAGATAAACACAACAGGGACCAGAGAGACCTACCTCATCCTACTCCTGAACAGAGCTCATCAATGGAAACTGCTTCTGACTTCGGCAACGACTCCACCACCAACACGCCATCTGCTGATAACTCCAAGGAAGCATCAAAGACCACTGACCAGAATGTTCCGAAGAAAAAAGCTGCTGAAGTAAAGAGTGCTAAGAACAAGAAGGACGGGGCTAACTCAAAGCAAACAGACCTAGACCAGAATGCTAATCAGGGCCAGATGCAGACCAGTCAAGACAAACGGAAAGGAAAAGGCGATCAGCTGAGCCAGACCTCCAAGCAGACCACGACTGGTAAAGAGGGAATGGTGTTTGGCCCTCAGAAGAAACTGGAGGTAATGTAGCTTTTTGA
Organism: Umbra pygmaea; assembly: GCA_016801145.1. Taxonomy (NCBI): domain Eukaryota; kingdom Metazoa; phylum Chordata; class Actinopteri; order Esociformes; family Umbridae; genus Umbra; species Umbra pygmaea. Next base: position 11,342 of record JACXGM010014873.1, on the reverse strand, counting down.
CCTATGAAAATGATTGGATCAAGGGGGTCCACGTGGTATAGTGTGCTAAGTTGCTTCACAACAGCCAACATCATAATAGTCACAGGTTCGAGCCTGACTATTGTTTTTTTGACTTTCCCCGGGCCTCCTGCACAAGGCAGCGTAAATTGGCAAAATCAGATTATCTATCCTCCCACATCGCTCTCCAGTGACTCTCTGTGTCCAGGTCAGGCGCCTGCGGATTCAGTCGCAGAAGTATTGTCGGTAAACAATCATCCCATGCATGATCCGACTAAAGGCTCCTGTGATCGATTTGCAGTGCGAAAACAATCAGCAGCTGGGTGGCATGTGGTTTGATGAACCATGTGCACACCCTCTCCATCCCACAGATCTGTCCAGGGAGTTGCGGAACTGCTGACGAGACAGGAATAATGGGAAAAAAATTGTATGTCGTCAGATCAGCACCACTATCATCAGACAATATCATCTCTAACAGAGTTACCAGTAACTCCCTAGAGAAAGAAACACATTAATGACAAGAATGTTTGTAATGGTTTGAAAACAAGCACACACTGATTATGGGGAATAATAAAACGAGTTCGGCGATATCTGCAACTTGATTGGCTAAAATTGCATTCCAAGCCTACGACAATGCCCTGATATCTGCACTTAGAATTTTGCCTTTTCACTGAAGTGCTGTATGTAAACAAAAGGTATCACTAGACGCTGAACAAAATAAAAAAAAAACTTCAAATCTCAACACCAATTTACAAATCAGTGTTGTAAAATATAAAAAGATTTTAACATTCACTTAGCACAAAACGATTGTCGCTGATGTAGACATGCTATCTAGCCACAGGCTTTAAGTAATCTAATCAGTTATGTAATAAAGTATTATTTTGTGACAGGCAAGAGCTAGCTAGTGGCAATACACTGGTGGTGGCTGGCTCGTTAGCTTAAGTTATTTTATTTTATTATTTTGTAGCGAATAGGCCATGTCCAGCACTTTGGTCAGTGCAAACTGTGTTTAAATGTGCAATAAAAATACATTTTACTTACTTACTTACTTAATTGTCTTACCTACCACTCACATTACACATCCTGGGTTTTGCAGAGCCCTCTACCTGTACCACTTGGACAGAGTGGACAACTGACTCCCTAAAACAAACACTACTAGTAGACATTACTGTACATCCGATACGAAACTACGGGACAGTCGGATTTCCTCGACTACTTATCAGGCTTATCTTGCCTGATTCAGGGAACCAGGCAAGGGCTTGAAAGTGCTGCACGTTGCGACAAAACAATCTATTTTATTTCTATATCATACATTTTATTTTTTAAACGCGACTGAAATGAATCCCGCACTTTGACAGCGCATGACTATGTCAAGTGAACAGTTTATAAAAGATTTAGGGATAAACACCCACATTCTGTACAAACCTATAATGGACGTCGCAATGACTTTATTTTCCCAAGGTAATGTACAGAACAATGGTGTAAGGTGCTTAAACCACATATGCAAACATCAACATAAGCAAACAATTTATTTACTAGTAGATATTAATGTTTGCATCTATTTTCACATGCTTAATTTATTCATTTAGGTTTTTTTCTTGGTACTGCGATGGGTGCTGCTTTTGACCTTTTTTAATAAGAGTTTTATATGATGTTTAAAAGAAATCCCTATTACCGTCATGCCATTCTTTGGAAAAGATATTGTGTAGATTAGTGGTGGCACGGTTCTTGAAAAAACATCAGAACCGCTTGGTTTGCTTGTCTCAGGTTCAGTGCGTGTGTACGTCGCACGGTTTGTCTGTATCATAGATTGTATAATCACTGGATAGAGCCATAAGTAATGTCACCATTGGTTTCTGAAGATCTGATTTGGGTCATTGAATTTGCCGTTACAGGCGCAGACATCTTGGTTGCGGATGTGACGATTTTAGACGAATGGGAGGTGTAATCTAGCTCGCTAACTGATATTAAATGGAAAGCTAACGAAAAACAGTTAAAACAAAATCTTCGAGACCATAATTTAAAAAATGAATCATGATAAATTGCAGAAGGCTTAAATCTAGCGATTGAGGCCATATACTCATTATGAAAGTGCTTACTGAGGTAATAAATCAAGTGAGACGTGTCTCTCATTCTCATATACTTTTACAGTAACCGAGCTCTTTTGCAACCAGACATATTGCCCCCAGCTGGAATTCAGGTAGAATGCAGGTTTAAGGCACTTCCTCATTTGAGTCAATTTGCCAAACCGGATGCTTGCCCTGTGGTCGGTACACTGCTAATGTGCACAAACCACTTACTCCCGTTGTGAACACTTTCTACACCTATGTTAAAACACTTACCAGAAATGACAAGCAGGATGAGCGTGACAAATGCAACACATGGCAGCTGATTGGACCACCGCGTTACGTAAGTCTGGCTGCTCCAGAATTTAAAAACAGACTCTAATGGCGTTCTGAATACAATCTCATATTTTACAAAGATAGTTCACCGAAACGTGTTTCTGACAACATTTTAAGCGAGAAATAGGCCATACAGTTGCTGAATGTGGCTTAATTTCAGATTGACAAAGGTCAGTTAAAAAGATTTTCGTCAGATTTTGAAATGCTGCGAGCGAAGCCAATTGCTCCTCATCCGTGGACTGTGGAGAGCTGCAAGGTCACGTTTTACTATCCAATAACCGGGAACAAATACAAAATTCAGTTTTATCACTATAATTATAATAATAATAATAATAATAATAATAATAATAATAATAATAATAATAATATTAATAATAATATTAATAATAATAATACGTTTATTTAATATAGCACCTTTTATAGACAAAGTCACAAAGTGCTTTACATTAAGAACATGACAACAATACAGGGAGCTTCGTTAAAAAGTAATTAAAAGGACTAAAACAATTGGTTATAAAATCAAAACTAAAACAGTAATTTACAAACATGAGATAAAAGCCAATTTTAACAAGTGAGTCTTCAGCTGATTTTTAAAAGCATCAACAGAGACTGCAGAACGCAAAGCAGTCGGAAGGGTGTTCCACAGGTTTTGAGCCTAAGCTTCATAACAGCGGTCACCTTTTGTTTTAAAGCAAGTGAAAGGGACCACCAGTAATCCCTGGTCAGAAGACCTAAGGGATCGGATGGAAGAGTACGGATGCAGCAGGTCGGCGATATACGCAGGAGCTAAACCATGCAAGGCTTTATAGGTCAGGACCCAGACTTTATATTTGATCCTATACTTGATAGGAAGCCAATGTAAAGAGAATAAAATTGGTGTGATATGCAACCTCCTGCTGGACCTGGACTATAGCCTGTTCAAGACAGCACCTGCATACATGGAATTCTGCCTGTGTTTATAACATTTCGTTCCCAGACAAGATTGCACACTGTGGCTTTTGATAGATGTATATAAATGTCTTCAGATAAACAATTAATAGATAAAGGCTTGCAATGCAAAACTGCACAGATGTTTGCTTTAGAGCCTGACCGATAATAATAATAGATATATATTTAGAAAATCCAGAAACAAGAAACAAAACAAACAGATTTCCCTAACATTAGTTCTTTGTAGTTATTCATTAGTCCTCACTAAAATAATATGATATTGCAGTTTAAAAATAAACTTGTTATTAGGGCTGCACGATATTGGAAATAAAATATATTGCGATGTTTTGTTTACCAACGATATATATTGCGATATTGCAAGCCATCAATGTAGGCTACAGTCAATCATTACCATTCCATGATACTAATAATTTCACTAATAAACAAGCTTCATGCTCTGTAAACAGATGAGCAGTACACATTTCTTTATAAAACAGCAGCTTTACACCAACCCCCGATTGGTTTATAAAATATAACTGAAAATATATATTTTTTATAATAGAACTTATAAGCAATTTGGTTCACAATCTTTTTTTATTATGTCAACTTTTTTTGCCAACGTGCCAAAGTAAAACAGTGTTGGTCATCATTATAATCATGGATAAGCAAATGCGACGGCGTGTAATTGCAACATATCTTTACGATAGGAAACGTTATGAAACGTTATTGCGTTTGTTATTTCTTTCTGTCGTTGACAGCCTTTCTGGTAACGTGTCACACTGGCAAAGGCATCGAAAATAGTGTTTTGTTTTGATTGACATCTGAGATTAGATTTTGTACTCGTCGTAAAGAGCTTTTTTTGTTTTGTTTTGTTGCCACAACTTTATAACACTCCTGACAAAGTACCTGTTTTTTGTCAACATCCTATTTTTTGTAGCTGAAATAGTCCTAAAGATTTTGACCTTATTTTTGGTACGAAACCATCATTTTTCACCTGCGTAATGCGTATCCTTTTTGTCGCTCATCTTTCGCTAGTACAGGTCTGCCAGTGACAAAGAATGTTGGCTGTGAGCAGCGGCACAACAACCAATCACAGCAAACCAAACACTGCAGGCATGCGTAGCGTGAATGTCATCCCAGCAACAAACCATACTGTAAACTGTGGTGCTACCTATACTGTCATAGACCTCAACAGTCCCGCCCATCCTCCGGTTCCGGAAGTAAATTTCCCATTCATTTCTCCCATAGACATCTGGAAAAATCCGTATATAAAGAGTTTTTGACCATGCCTTAGGCTAAACAGCTACGACGTGACTCATAAGCATACACCCTATTATTTTAAATGAAAAAACGAAAAGAAAATCCAAGAAAAAGTTTCACAGTCTTGTACCTTTTGATTTTTGTTATTTTCTGTTTGTTTATCGCTCAAAATTATATGTTTTATTCTTATGAGTCACGTCGTAGCTGGTTAGCCTAAGGCATGGTCTAAAACTCTTTTTATACAGATTTTTCCAGATGTCTATGGGTTGGAAATTTACTTCCGGAACCGGAGGAGGGGGCGGGACTGTTGAGGTCTATTGGGTGCTACTCTTCTTCACATCGCATGTTCTGGCGATGTGACTATCGCACATGCGCACATCGCGATGTTGATGCTAAAACACAACGTCGTTCAGCCCTACTTGTTATACATACATACATATATATATATATATATATATATATATATATATCAAAATATATTAAAGTTCTGATAAATATAATGTCTAAAAATACAAACTTAAGTTATGAAACTTAGTCATTTGAACAAAACAACAACAACAAAAAAATCAAATTTACCAGTATTAATAGAATTAATAGCTTCATAAATATAAATTTGAACAAGACTGGAAATAAATATTCTGTTGTGTTCTATACGTTCTGATAAAAACAGCAAAATATAAACTATATACAGTATTTGAGTTAATGTACTGAACCAGTCAGTCCTCAATAGTCGCAGTTCAGCAGAGGCAGTTCAAAAAAAAAATTTGGTTGTGCTCTAGTATGCTTGACTGCAATAACCATAGTGTCATCAGTACAGTACGGCTAGTAGGCTGATTGATGTTGACAGTGGAGTTTGTATCAACTATACATTTGAACTGCATAAACAAATGCATTACTATAACAGACAGGAAAACTAATGCCATTTAAATTAAATTATACTGTACAACCGTCGTCGACGGGGGTGGCTTTGGTCTGTTATAAGACTGCCCGATTGCAGCACACAACTTAGTTTGAATTGCCTTTGAAAAAATAATGAGCAGACAGTAATTACTCGCTATAAGTTTATTTAGGATTAACAGCAAGCCAACTAGCAATGAACGTGCTTTGTATTTAGTAGCTATATCACACACAGTTAACAAAAGTAGCCTTCTTAAACGTGCAATATGTAATTTTTGGCCGGCAGGGGGCTCTCAACCAAAACAATAGCAAAAGATGTACTTGGATGACGTCGGGAGGTTGCGTGGGATCATGGGTTTTGTTATCGTCGTCAATGACAACCTTCCAATCTAGCGTCTCCGGCAAAAAAAATGTTCACTGACAAAGTAATGTATTGTTAAAAATATTATAACTTTATTCACGTTATGTTTGGCGGTTCCCTGGAACTTAGAGCAACT
>JACXGM010014872.1:0-21763 GCA_016801145.1 Umbra pygmaea | reverse complement strand
TAAATACAGGAGCTGTTTTGTTAGCATAATCAGGAACCGCATTTTGCCTTGTAACATTTTACTGCGGTTTCAGCTGTAATGAGTCCTATAAGATGTCTATAGTTTGTTTTACGTTACATTTTAATAACGATTAATCGATGGTTGATCGTTAACGTTATCAATGCTCGATTAAGGGAAGTTCCTACATTTAGCAACCTTAATGCATAGTGTTAAATATTTTTCCTAGAGGTAGTTATCATGTACAGTTGCAATGAAAATGGTTGAACCCCCATTGCAAATCAGGTTTAATGTCAGCTGTTTGTAATAAACAAATCAAACAAAGCAATTTAAATAGCTCAACACAACAATTGTTTCATGTGGTTTCCCCAAATGTAATTGCAAATGCAACTGATAATGATTTCTTCATCCTCAAAATTATTCAACCACTTCATGACAAGCATCTTTCATTCTTAGTAGAGCACCCCTTTTGCTGTTATGACCTGCTGCAAACAAGATGCATAGCCAGACACCAGCCTCTGGCAGCGTTCCCGAGGAATCTTAGCCCATTCCTCACGAGCAATGGCCTCTAGTTCAGTAGTATTCTTAGGTTTGCATCCTGCAACCACCTTCTTCAAATCCCACCAGTGATTTTCTATGGTGTTCAAGTCATGTGACTGTGATGGCCACTGTAACGTCTTCCAGGAATTATTTTGCAACCAAGCCTTGGTTTTCTTTGAGGTATGCTTGGGATCAATGTCCTGTTGGAAGTTCCAATGATGCCCAAGCTTCAGCTTCCTCACAGATGGAATGAGATTTTCTTCCAGGATTTCCAGATACTTCAATGAATACATCTTGCCTTCCACACACTGCAGGTTTTCTATGCCAGAGGATGCATAGCAGCCCCAAGAGCATCACCGAGCTCCACAGCTCAGAATCCCAAAACCTCTGTGGTTTCTTTATATGAATTTTAGCATATTGGAGCAGACTTTTGTGCTTTTGGGTTAGTAGCGGTGTACGTCTTGGAGTCTTTGCTTGGAAACCTTCCGCCTTTAGTATGCGGCCTTACTGTAATCATTGAATCCTCAGTGCTTGTTGCCACCATGTCTTGCTTGAGGTCTTTTGCAGTCACCCAAAGGTTTTTCACAACCTCCCATCTCAGAAATCTGGTTTCAGTCATTGAAGCTTCCTCATTCTGCCCCATCCAGGTAGTGTAAACACTGTTCCCTTAACTTTGAACTTGCAAACTATGCTTTCAACTGGGTCGCTGGGAACATTAGGTGCCTTCGCTATACTTTTGTATCCTGTTCCTTGTTTGTGCAGGGCAATGATCTCTTAATTCTCTTAACTTTTTGGACCATTATTTTGTCTTAGCCATGTTTCTAACATGCAGTTAAACATGACACAGCTATTGTAAGTTCCTTTTTCAGTTGGATTTGGGGAAACCAGTTGAAGCATTTGTTGTTTATTTCAATTGCTTTTTTTTGTTTGACTTTATAGCAAACAGCTGGCAGTCTGTACATTTTGACAATACACGTGACTTGCAATAGGGGTTGAATCATTATGGTTGCAACTGTATGTTGTAGGTGATGAAGAGAACTTAAGCAAAAACACAGTCTGCTGTACAATTCACAATGTGGCGTACGCTCTGACAGAGCTCCTCGATACATTTCTCTTCCCAGCCCACGTGCCTATGCAGTCTACTATATAGTGCTTTAATGAAATAGCAGGTTGGCAACAACTTAATGTTGACTACTTCATCTCTAAATAAATTAGACCCTATGACGTTTACTGTTGTAAATTAAATGCAGTATACTCATTTCATAGGATTCCCCAGAGTGATCGGTGCCATAGATTCTTAGGTCCCATACATTCTTCATGTTTCTCTAAAATTATTGTTTGCTCCTCTTGATTGAAATATGCATCTCTGGTAGACATCTCCATGTCCGCAATTGGTCATATGGTGCACACACCGCCCCTTTTATTTAAACACACTGGATTGGAAAATCCTGGGTTGATTTAAACAATTGATAACTACTGTCGTGACACCGCTTATGTGGTTTGCGGTTGTTATTCTTGGTGAAGCCAGCTAAAGATTAAATCATGGGCATGTTGAACTTGTTTCCTAGTATAGGCCTCGAGGCTAGGATAAGGGTTAATATGTTAGAGGAAAGTTGATGCTTCAAACTATCAGGAATCTCTAAATAAAAGGTTCAAGCTGAGAAAAATACCTATTGGCTGAAGCTTTGAATAACACTCACTGTCTCAGTATCTGCATTTGCAGTGCATTCTGCATTTTCTCACTGTCTAAAGAGTTCCAAGATATCTTGACAAATAGATTGCATACAATCGTGGTCAAAAGTTTTGAGAATGTCACAAATACAAATTTCCACAAAGTCTGCTGCCTCAGTGTTGATGATGGCAATTTCATATACTACAGATTGTCATGAAGAGTGCTCAGTTGAATTGCAAAGTCCCTCTTTGCCATGAAAATGAATTGAATCCCCAAAAACATTTCCATTGCATTTCAGCCCTGCCACAAAAGGACCAGCTGCCATCATGTCAGTGATTGTCTCATTAACATAGGTGAGAGTTTTGACAAGAACAAGACTGGAGATCCCTCGGTCATGCTGATTGAGTCAGAATAACATACAGAAGATTTAAAAGCAGGGTGGTGCTTGAAATCATTGTTCTTCCTCTGTCAACCATGGTTACCCTCAAGGAAACACGTGCAATCATCATTGCTTTGCACAAAAAGGGCATCACAGGCAAGGATATTGCTGCTAGTAAGATTGCACCTAAATCAACCATTTATCGAATCAACAAGAACTTCAAGGAGAGGTTCAATTGTTGTGTTCAAAGGCATCAGGTTGCCCAAGAAAGGCCAGCAAGTGCCAGGAAGTGGGCAGTAAAGAAGCCACAATCAGGAACAGACTGATATTCTGAAAAAGGTCCAGGGATTGACTGCTGAGGACTGGGGTAGTCATTTTCTCTGGATAAATCCACTTTCCGATTGTTTGGGCCATTCGGAAAACACCTTGTCCGGAGAAGAAAAGCTGAGCGCTACCATCAGTCATGTGTCATGACAACAGTAAAGCATCCTGAGACCATTCATGTGTGGGGTTGCATCTTGTTCAAGAGACAACAGTTTGGTGATGACCAATGTCTATTCCAACATGGCGGAGCACCTTGCCATTAGGCAAAATTGATAACTAAGTGGCTCGGGAACAAAACATAGAAATGTTGGGTCCATGGCCAGGAAACTCCACAGACCTTAATTCCATTGAGAACTTGTGGTCAGGTGGACTAACAAAAACCCACAAATTCTGAAAAACTCCAAACATTGATCATGCAATAATGGGCTGCCATCAGTCAAGATGTGGCCCAGAAGTTAATTCACAGCATGCCAGGGCGGATTGCAGAGGTCTTGAAAAATAAGGGTCAACACTGCAAATATTGACTCTGCATAAAGTTTATGTAATTGTCGATAAGTGCCTTTGATACTTATGGAATGCTTGTAATTATACTTCAAAGAAGACTGAAGAAGCAGACTGCGGAGACCAATACTTGTGCCATTCTCAGAACCTTTGACCAAGACTGTACAATAACAAATAATGGTCCCTCTTTTTGTAGTGTCCTTACGGTCCTGAGTACGGCCTGTATGGGAGCAGATTGTCACTTGTTTTCTTAGAGGAAATGCTACTTCATTTACCTACGATGTATTTCCACCTCTCTCTAGATGTCAGAGGTATGACTGGAGACAGCAATTTCTCTCTGGTCATCAAGTTAAGTAAAAACAAACATTGTGTCAGACAACAGTCTGCCATTTAAAATAATGTTTTAAAATGCCCTTGGGTGGGTATCCTCTTGGCGTGGGCCGCAGTCTGCACCAGGCTATGTTTTCTTTGGACTGCCTGCATTGAAACTATCTGTCATTACATGTCAAAGAGCAAAACGTGCACCCCGTCACATCAGCAATTTCAGCCACACCAACTTATGCCACTTGTTAAAACTTCTGGGGCCCCCAAACAATGTACCATCTGTAATATGAAACAGGCTGGACCCATGGATGGTGCCTTAGGGTGGGCACATGCATGCACGCACATAAACACACACACACAGACTGTGAAAAAACTATCAAATGGGTTTATGTGTTCTGAAATGTACTAATCTGTTCACCATTACAAGCCAAACAGGCTTTGAAGTCTGACAAAACATTGAGGAAAGAGGAAATCTCAAATGACTGGAAATTAAAATGGCTTTTTCCAAATGTTGACAGGAATGAATGAAGCTTTTCTATTTTACATGGCCATGGCCAAAATATGTAAGTCAAAAGAAAATGACATAGGTGCACACACACAAGACATTTTCACATTAAGTTTGAAGTTAGGCAGTACTGTGGAAACAGACTACTTTTTTATTTAATTTTTTTCCACCATTTTCACCCCTCCCAATTGGTCCAATTCCCATTAACTCTGCCTTGTCGGCAGCTCTGTAACTCCTTGGACAGAGGTGAGATGGTGAAGGGCTCTCACATGGTTCATCCAGTCACCCAGCCGCTGAATGTTTTTGCACTGCAAATCCAACACGGAAGCCTTTAGTCAGCTCATGTACAGGATGATTATGTTCACCAACTATACTTTCATCATTTAACTTACAAGTGCCTGATCTGCACACAAGGAGTTGCTGGAGAGTAACCCAAATCCCAGGTAGCACTATGCCAATTTGCGCTGCCTTGTACTGGGTGTCAAGGCAAAAGTCCAGTGTTAAATTAACACTCTCAGTGTTTATATAGGGCCACCTATATAAACACTGAGATTGTTAATTTAACACTGGACTTTTTGCTGTGTAGTCAGGCTCGAATCACTCACTATCATGACGTAGACTGTCCTGCAAGACAGCAACTTAGCCCACTATGCCATGTGAACCCAGAAAAAGACTACTCTTTATTGTAAGGTCATTTGTATTATTTTTGTTTTCATACAATGTAACACACATTTTAAATCGCCTCACTTAAACTGTCTGGAATGTATTTTGAAAATAAACCACAGATATCTGCTATAAAAACATGAAATCAATGCTAATGTTCATGAAAATATGCCTGCACCTAATTTAAACTCAAACTTCTGATAAAAACCTCTCCAAAAAAATTCTTAAATTAACAAACAATATAACCAAACTTAATGTGTTGGATGTGTCAGAATAATTTACAAGAAACTGCACCGAAGGTCTGACTACTTTGAAAAAAACGTACAGTAAATTCTACACTTGGCCTAAGCTTAATAAACATTTACCTATTGAGGATTTTTGTGACAGACAGTCTTAATTTAGCATGGGCCAGCCATGTTTAGTAGATAATAGGGACGGTTCATTCCTGAATGCCTATTGGAGTTGGGTATATTTTTAGGACATACTAATAAACTCATCTGGGCAGGCAGACAGTGGTGTCTGCAGTTAGAGAGCTGGGTGTTTTGACAGGCCGTCAACCTCATCATAGCCACTAAAGACACAAACACAGTCGCACACAAATTGATTTGCACACACATACTGACTTGACACATGCACCCATGAACAAACACACAGTCTGTCACTTTAAACTGCCTAAGACATCTTGAAAGTACTACAGGGGCTACGTCATAATGCCACAAAGTTCCAGAATGGATGAAATGGCAGCCATTTTGGTCAGGGAGAAATAAAAACCTATTTGTCAATTTGTCTAATTGAAATGAATGGCATTAGTGACACAAATCAGACCTAAATGATTATACACCTACTGAATGTAATAGTTTAATACCAACTTTCTGTTTTAATAGTTACTAAAATAGAACTAAAATGAGTTAATATATAATCCTTAGTTTATTATTATTTTGTTTTTTTAAATCAGTATTTTGCTGCATCAAACTGTTTCCAACACTACTGTCATCAGGCCTAATGGTTATGTATGAATAGAAGTTAATTCAACACTACTGTCATCAGGCCTAATGGTTATGTATGAATAGAAGTTAATTCAACACTACTGTCATCAGGCCTAATGGTTATGTATGAATAGAAGTTAATTCAACACTACTGTCATCAGGCCTAATGGTTATGTATGAATAGAAGTTAATTCTGGCATTTTAGAAGTTCAAAAGACACATTTCCTGTAATCATTCTTCTAAATGACTGACTTTACAGTGCAGATCAATTCTTCCAGTTCATTGTTTACACATTATCACACCATTGAAAAACCATGGTCAACCAAGGACATTCTAGTCATTTAAATTTTAAGATATTAGTCCTGGTTTGGAGCATTAATTACCCAGGAAACATATAATATTAATAATAACAATAATACTTTTAAAAGGTTATCTATATAATATTGCAATATTATACTGTTTTCATTTTTTCTCTCATCCATGTTGTTCCCTCTGAATATGATTCAGAAATTAAAGTATATCTGTTCTATTTGGGATTCCTAAAAACTACATGTGTGCCTATGAAAACAGAGTATTTTAAGTTCATCCATTGTAAAATTTGTCATTATCCAAGCCAAGAAAATATCTAGGGACACACTTGTTCCACAGACTCAAAGAAGCGGCATCTGATTACGATGCCGGGATGCATTGACTTGTGTGTCTCACCGCAGCGGCAGTTTACTGATCATACCTCACAGGACACAGTGTGACTCCCACAATAATTATGCCTGCCATTGTGATTGTAAATATGATAGAAAAAACAGACAGAGAAACTTTTTGCTCACAAATACACCTCATTCCAACCCATTTCTGTCATACTTCAAAGAATGTCAGATGTGTGCCTCAGGCTTTCCCCCATGTTTTAAATATTAAAAATATTAGATATTTGTACCATGTTTGTGGCATTTGAGGAACACATAACCTTCAATATATTCAATACACATTTCTCTTGGGCTGTTAGCAAAGCCCCAGATGGAATCTTTTGATTTCTTCTTGTGAGCTACCTCCGGATGTTGCGTGGAATTCGAGAGAGACCCATGTTTACACACAACAATTGTGTTTCATCCCGACGTTGGCTTAAGCTGATCGGAAAATGTTGGAAAAAATCTATCGTAGTGTAAAAAGCATCTAACATACCATACCAGAAGGGTGCCCCAAGCCAAGTTCTCTAAGAAGGGTGGTTGATTGTGTGGTGGGAAAGGCAAAAAATATAGCCGCAGGAAGAAAGACTGTCTCTGAGGACTTGATGTGGTACAACCTAGAAAAGGCTCACTTATTTAGAGGGAAGGGGAGCCATGGTAAGAAATAAAGAGAGGGAAGGGGAGCCATGGTAAGAAATAAAGAGAGGGAAGGGGCGAGAGGAGAAAGCAAGATTAAGAGAGAGAAGAGTTGAAAAAGGAAAAAATAAAAAAGCAAGGAAATGAGAATGAGAGCATCAGAGCAAGGGGAACTCGGACGCTCCCTGCAAATCCACCAATTCCCTAGTCGTCATTGTTAGGCAAAGCCAAATGCAGAGTTCACCAGCCCTGAACTCCCTACCCCACTAAGCTGGTACTATGGAGGACAAAAATGGGGCTTGCTCAATTGGGTCCATCTTTTTAATCTTTGCTCACTGTGTCGCCTCACAATGGCCCTGCGAAATACCCCTGAAAATAGATGGGAGGAACCCTAATAACAGCAACAGTTAAAGTCCAACAGAAGTCATGTAAGCGAAAGCAACAGTTTAAAGGTTCAATATGTAATATCAATCAAAACAATAACAAAATACATACTTTGCAATGAAAGAAAACATCACTATACATATATTATATATATTTCTTAGTTGTGTACTTACATTATACTAAATGTTTCCACAAACTTTCAAATCCAGAGAAATTTGTAATTTAATTTGAAGACACGGGACGTTTCTTTTTGTCGACCGTCAATGACGTCAGATAATATAGTTGCTCTAAGTTCCAGGGAACCGCCAAACATAAAGTGAATAAAGTTATAATATTTTTAACAATACATTACTTTGTCAGTGAACATTTTTTCTGCCGGAGACGCTAGATTGGAAGGTTGTCATTGACGACGATAACAAAACCCATGATCCCACGCAAACTCCCGACATCATCCAAGTACATCTTTTGCTATTGTTTTGATTGAGAGCCCCCTGGTGGCCAAATATTACATATTGCACGTTTAACTGTGACAATGTGCAGAACTTTGTGTTAGTTTGAAATGGTTTAGCCCAATGATCTTGAAACAAACCCCCATAATCCATAATAATGTATATTAGCTCACAGAACATACAATGGTGCTTGAAAATTAGAATTTTCGATATTTTTAAAAATGACCAAAATCATCATTATATTTTCAAGTCTATTGATGACAATGATCCATTATTACATTTCTGTGAGTGGCAAAAGTATGTGAACCTCTAGGATAAGCAGTTAATTCGAGTCAGGTGTTCTCAATCAATGGGATTACAATCAGGTGTGAGTTGGCACAGTTTTATTTAAAGAACATGGATCTATCAAAAGCTGATCCCCGACCATGTAGTTACAGGAATGTAGTGGAACAGTCCACTTCTAAACAGTTCTACTAACTACTCTCCCCCAAAACCGGTTTTGCAATTTGCATTTGCACTGGCCAAGTGGCCATAGGAACTTGTAAGAGGGGTAAGGGAATGCAAGCACCGCAATTGTCTTTATAGCATCATCACTAGACTTTAGCGTTGCGCCACATACAACAACAAACCAGCATGGAGGCTGTTGTGCATTACCAGGATCCTCATAATGGAGTTCGAACTGCGTTTGAGTTCAGCATTCCGTTGATTCTCATAGTAATTCACATAGTCAAGTAATTCAAGTAATGTTTTGCTAACATAGATGGCATGGCTTTATTTACAGACAGCACGCTGCAGGTTCCGGGTTGACTTATAAATTGAACCAATCAACGCTGACCTAGGAAAAGGGAAAGACCCTGCCCTGAAGTAGGAGCTGAAAGAGTTACAGGAACTGTGGTCCGAGGAACTTTATAATCCCCAAATTGGTCCGGTCGGAAAAATTGCTCTGGTTGGAAAGCGGCTAAAGTCTGATTTTCACAACACATTATTGGAATGTACCATGGCATGAAGAAATTAGATTTCTGAGGATCTCAATCTACAGTCACGCATTATGTACATCTTATTTGTTATATCTGAATCGTGGTTAGCAAAAAGAAAAAGGTGGATTCTTTTTATTTTTCACCATTTTCTTCCCCTCCCAATTCCCAATAAACCTGCCTTGTCGGCAGCTCTGCAACTCCCTGTACAGATCTGTGGGATTGTGAGGGGCGCGCACATGGTTCAACCAACCAGATGTTGCAACTCTTTTCACACTTCTCATCCAACAGGGAAGCCTTCAGTCAGATCATGCATGGGATGATTATGTTCACCAACATTACTTCTGTGATTTAATTTACATACACCCAATCTGAACACATGGAGTCACTGGAGAGCGACGTGGCAGGATAGATACACACACAAACTCTTACACATATGACAGATACACCCCCCCCATCCCCTGCCTTTGCAGCTTCATACCCGCCAGCCTGACAGACGGGTCTGTGTACAGCGCCTACATAGAGCTCAACAGTCCCGCCCCTCGTCCAAGAGAGCTTGGGTAAGTAAATTTCCCATTCATTTCTCCCGTTTACTTCTGGAAAAATCTGTATATAAAGAGTTTTAAACCATACCTTAGAATAACCAGCTACGACATGGCTCATGAGCATACAAAATATAATTTCGAGTTAAAGAATCAACCGCAAATCCGAAAAAAGTCAAAGGTACAAGACTCTGTACATATTTTTTATTCCGAGCAAAGGAACTACTCATCCCATAAAACATTGCGAGTGTTATCTTTCTGCCTTTACATTACATTAAATTACCTAACTTTAGCTACCTTCACTTACACAATGTCATCCTTGAAATATGATATAATCTACAGTTCAGTAAACGTATTTACAGTTCTCTAACTATCCATAATGTTTGCTAAGACACAGGCGTACGACTCGGGCAGCCTGCCAGAGTTGGAAACGCGAAGCTTTTTCGCGGGCTCAGTAAACATTTCCATGGTAACCGTGAGTTTGTCTCCATGACATCACGGAGTTCCACCAATCAGAGGCATCACTGATGGTTTAGGATTGTGGGTAATGAAGTACTTATCCAAGACTTCGCGAATAAAATAAATTTATCTCAAAACAAGGTTGGTGCCCCATGAACTTTTGGCGTCTATATGAGCATATACAATCGCTTAGTCATGTCGTAGCTGGTTTTAAGTCTACCATCGACGGTTACGATTTTATGGCTTATACCCGAATTGTCAATGGAGAAAATGTATTGTATTCTTACTTCCGGAGTCGGCTGTGGGCGGGACTGTTGAGGTCTATGGCCGCAGTTCCGGATGGCCGCCTTGTCTGGTTTGGCTACCTCACTTCCCCTTTCCCGCCCCCACCACCCCTGTTGCAAGTTTTCCTGTAAGACTTGTTCAGAGTGTACTGATTGTGCTAATGTTGCTGAGGTGTTTTCTTCCTGTTACCACACTGTACCCCCGAAGGGGCATAATATGGGGCTGCCTTTTTTTTCTCCTCAACTTTCCTCATGCTATATTGTTTTTCTAAATCCCTGTCTTCCTGTCCTGTCTACCCTCTTTGTCATACAGTTTGTGATGTTTTGTATGGACAGGTTGATGGCTAATTTCGCTGGTACTTGTGACTAAGTGACAATTAAGGCTACTACTACTGAATTTATTACCCTAGGAGATTTTAACTTTAACTGAGAGTCATAGGACTCAGTCAATATTAAAGATTTCTGTGCTGAGGTCTTTTTATCAATAAGCCCACAAGGCCTAATATTATAAGTGCCTACGAAGTCCACCTTGATAGAATATATTCTAACAAATACACCTGATAAATATAAAGCTAGTGGGGTTTTTCCACTTGTGTGTAACACCTATTGCATGTGTTAGAGATGTCAAAGTTCACAGGTTCAAACTCCACATTATCTCTAAAATAAATTATAGGTACTTCAGTGAACACAATATTTTAGTAGTAAAGCGTTTGTAATTAACAGCTGGAGAGAGAGGGACAATTCACACAAACACAGATGTCACACGATAAAGTGGCGAAAAAGGGGTGGAGCTGTACCGTGGTATACCAAGGCGCACTTCGGCTGAGTGAATTCAATTTCGGTGGCAGTTTTTAAAAGGAAACAATACAACAAATGGCTGCCAGGTGGCTCCAGGGTGCACATTCATCCAAATCATTTCTCTTAAACATGTTGTACAGAACAGATTATTTTATCATTAAAACACCTACGTTCTGAAGTTAAATGTAGCCTATTATTTGTAGCGTTTTTGTCATTAAACTATTGTCCTACAATATACAGTAACTGTCTCAGTTAAACTTCCTACTGTATATTTAAAATACCTTTTCATTTACGAAATCTTACACAGTATAATTAGTTAAACTCAACTTGTTGGAAAACATAAAGAGCTTATAAGGTCTTGATGGTGTAGTGGAAATGACTAAGGCCTCTTAATCCGATGACCTGGGTTCGATTCCAGCGCGCCGTTAATGTATATTTATGGTGTTACAATATATTAATCATTTTCTGCTTTTATTAGGGCTCCAAGCTCGAAGGGGCTGGGAACCGTCGTTGCAGCTGGAGCTGTGGAACCCTATTGTTTTCCTAAGGATTATTATTCTTCCGCCTCTAAAACCGATACTACAGCCTAAACCGTACATGGTCGTGGGGGTGCCATTTTTGGGGGTGCCATTTTCAGGATTGGTCCAGATCACCGCAAGGACCTCAGACAGAAAAATTCAGCCACTTCCACCACTAGGTAGCGCTATAGCAGAAAAATCATGTTTGCCCTTATAACTCCCAAACCGTACATCGCACATAGAAGATACACATATCCACACGTTCCCTGAGTTCAGCTGAATCTTCTGACATAGGCCACGCCCATTTCCGCCTGTATGTTTATGCGTGAAAAATTGCAATTTATCATAAACCCACTTTTTTGAACTCCTCCTAGACAGTGTGTCCGATCTGCACGAAATTTGGTATGTATGCTCACCAGACCGACTTGACAAAAAAAGTTATCAAAAGTATTTTTTTCGGATAAAAAATTCGTAAATTACACACAAAGCAATTTGGGTAGCTAGCTACTTAAACATAAACGTTACCATATCTTGGCCAAAAAATAAGCTATCATTACAAACTTGGCTACTAGGGGGCGCTACAACTACAAAAAGTTTATATCTTATCAACGGCTCATCCGATTTTTACTTAATTTTGAGGCTACCATCTAGGGCCACTCTTGAGGCCACCCCTACAGTGGGGTACTGATTCGTCAAAAGGGGCGTGGCCTATGGAACCCAGTTTTGGATCCACCCCTTGTACTAATGTGAGTAACTTCAAATTTACAGTGTACATGCGCAATGGATACTGGACCTCACATACCAAAAATTACACATGTGTACCACTAGCTGGCACTATAATGGTGAGAAACGTGTTTTGTGCCCATAACTCCCATATTACACATTGCACAATAGAAATCCTTACATCCAAGTGTACCTTGAACTGAGCTGAATCTGATGATATAGGACACGCCCATTTTTGATGCGATTTTTCACAATATCGCGCAATGCGCAAACCAACCTTTTTTTTCAAAGTTGTGCTAGTTCGTGCAACCGATCTGCACGAAACTTGGTAACTAGCATCTCCAGATGGACCTGACCACATTTTTAAAATAATCTTGTTACGATAAACTATGCGCAATTGACGAACAAAAATATTTTCCTAGCTAGCTATGAAATATGAACTTTAAGTATATTGCTTCCAAATTAAATGCTATCATCAAAAAACCTGAGTGACTGTACAAACAGACTGCAGTCACTGGGGACTGTACATACAGACTGCAGTCACTGGTGACTGTACATACAGACTACAGTCACTAATGACTGTACATACAGACACAGTCACAGTCAATGGGGCAGCACATACATACTAAATTAAACTCAATTTCAGCTTTAACCTGACAGGACCCGATTAGTTGTTCTAAAGTAATTTAATGTTTAACATTTTATTCATTAAGCTGACGCTATTATCCAAAGCAACATACAGTAAGTAAAATGATATTCCCCTTGAGCAACCTAGGGTAGCATGCCTTGCCCAAGAACACAACAACATGTAGCACAGTCGGGAATCCAACCAGCAACCTTTCAACTACAAGTCTGACTTCCTAACCACTGAGCCATTTGATTATTAAGCCAACCTCAAGCGCCAGTTAATTGGAATTGGGTTGGAATTTTTCAAGGTCTAGCTGACACATTAGTGGAACCAGGCCTCTCTGTTCTGTGGCACCAAAATGGGCTTGGCTGGGTTGAGCTGCTGTGTGAGTGAAGAGAGGCCTGGTTATCTAGCAATATCAGTGCCAATTCTTAGGGCACATTCTTGCGGTTCAAAGGAAGTGAGCCCAGATTAGCTTTCTGGAGCCTTACAGGCACAATTGTGATATGAGAGGTGTGGAGAGGCTGTCGGAACTAGCTCTGAAAACTGTACTAATAATAATATGCACTGGATAAGAGCTTCTGTTAAATAACCAAAATGTTAAATGTAAAAAGGTAAAGATGAAGAGAGCTTCCCAAATCCAATGAAGAATAATTAAAGAAAATTGGGGGATAAATGTTTTAGTTTCATTCCACTATAAAGTATCATTTCAGAGAAAACAATCTCTGGCTTTGGGGCACCTAAGTATGCTGCGCAAATATTTACATCTATTTACATCTACATCTACTGTACATTCCAAGTAAAAATGTTTCTGTATTCCATGATGATAATCAGTTGGCTGTACTGTGAAGGAATGCGATGCGCGCCGGTTGAGTGATGAGTCCAATGTTTTGATGACAAGTGGTCAAGTGTGCGTGAGTGAAGGTCCTTTAAATGGGAATAATTTCAGAGGTACAGTAACCATATTCAATCCTCTACACAGCTGTGTTGATTATGGCATGATTACAGCACCAGAGTGTTAGTGTGTCACCTCGAAACGTTTGCCTAAGCCAGTTTACTCATTCAAGAATCAAGATGACACTCCTCTGTAAAGATCTAATGCTCCTTTTTCATCCACATTAACTGTCAGGAACCATTGGATGTGGGATTTGCCCCATAATAATAATAATAATAAGTTTATTTAATATAGCACCTTTTACAGACAAAGTCACAAAGTGCTTCACATTAAGAGCATGACAACAAAACAGTGAGCTTCGATAAAAAATTATTAAAAGGACTAAAACAATTATAAAAACAGGTATAAAATCAAAACTAAAACAGTAATTTACAAACATGAGACAAAAGCCAATTTAAACAAGTGTGTCTTCAGATGATTTTTAAAAACATCAACAGAGACTGCAGAACCCAAAGCAGTCGGAAGGGTGTTCCACAGGTTTGGAGCTGCCGCTTCAAAAGAGCGGTCACCTTTGGTTTTAAGATGAATGTAAGGGACCACCAGTAATCCCTGGTCAGAAGACCTAAGGGATCAGATGGAAGTGTATGGATGCAGCAGGTCGGTGATATACGCAGGAGCCAAACCATGCAAGGCTTTATAGGTCAGGACCAGGACTTTATATTTGACCGTATACTTGATCGGAAGCCAATGTAAGGAGAATAAAATTGGTGTGATATGCGACCTCCTGCTGGACCTGGTCAGCAGCCTTGCAGCAGAATTCTGGACCAGTTGTAAATGGTCCTGAGATGATGGTGCTGAGACATCAGCATGGCTAACCTGTAGTCTTGTAGAGCTTGACATTTCTGTTTCAAGATGACTGAGATAAGATTTGAGGCACCCCTCTTGTCTGTTTTCCAAGTAATGCTTACACACACTGCTGATGCTGACAAAGGCTTTCGCATTAACTTGGCCATTGCTCAACGTCTCTTCTTGAAGGTAGTGGATTGAGGTGAAGAACCTGAAGAACAAATTGTGCTAGTATCTATATCAGCATGGCCCTCTGGCATTCCAGGTTTAAAACCAAAAGACATGCGAAAACTGACACACTAATGATTCAACCATTCTTGGAGCAAACTAAAATGCTACTTTGGCTTGAGGAATGACTACACAGTGTTTGTGACCTTTTGCCTTGAGAAAAGGGCAAAAGTAGAGGTTATCATACCAACAAATAAATATAACCATTTATGCTTGCTATTTGCAGACACTATTTAAATGTAATGCATAAAAAAATACTGACTCTACTACACACTTTTTGTTCATGTATAAAATAAATTACACATTAAAAATACGAATCTGAAATATCATAACTAGATTTAACTCAACACCTTTTTTATTCCTTAGCCACTCCTCTGTAGCTTTGGTGTCCGGACAAATCTTTAGCTTTTTAGTGTCCGGACAAATGCTCCAGGCTCTGATGAAAAACATACCCCATCACCCTTCTTCAGGGCAGAGATAGTGTGTTAAATATGCAAGGCCTTTGAAATGCTTTTATAGCCATCCCTTCGTCTGTGTCTTTCCACAACTTCCTTAGGCATGTTGAACTGTCCTTATTTCTTAAGGTTGAGCATTTGCTTTCCAATTCACTACCAAGAACAGACAGAATTAACCAATTTAATTGGTGTTATGATACAGCTGATTGCAATAACAAGAGGAGTGAAGACATACAATTATGATATTTCAGCTTTGTGGTGTGTTCATAAGTGGAGGACAAAACAAATAATTTAAATGCATGAAACTAAGGCACTGAAAGGGGTGAAGATGTACAATAGGCATTGCATGTATGATGTTTTTACATGTACACTTGTATTAAGACATAACAACTAAGAGATCAAGTGAAAGAAAGAGAACAGAGACAAAGCCAGAGGTAGTGGGGGCAAAGGGGTCTGTTTAGTGGTAGTATAGAGGCCACCCCCCCCAGCAAGACCCTCGGAGGCCTGGTGAAACCAAGCCAGGCTCTGATGCATTCTCAGGTGTCGGTGACATGTCCCGTTGTGATGATGTACTAGCATCCCCCCTGACTGGACTAGAGTTAGAGTTACCGAGCTGCCTCAGAGGGCTCTCCCCTTCCTCCAGATGATGAAAGCACGAGTCTGTGGGTAGGACAATCCAGACGATTGGGAATGTACCACAGGGAGGAGTGCCTTGCGTGTGATGTATTGCAAATGTATTCGAGACACACAAGAAAACAGCTAATCATTCTGAAGTATTTGAGTTTTAGTCATTTAGCATGCACTATTTACCAAGGATTAATGAGTTCCACATATCTGGGTTTAAATGTCCTGTTAGTT
Organism: Umbra pygmaea; assembly: GCA_016801145.1. Lineage (NCBI taxonomy): Eukaryota > Metazoa > Chordata > Actinopteri > Esociformes > Umbridae > Umbra > Umbra pygmaea. The sequence goes on along the minus strand of JACXGM010014872.1, from coordinate 5,515 downwards.
GGCTTAAATCTGAAACAACTCCAATCCCACTTGGACTCGGTGTGAATCTCTCCTTCACCCGGCGCTACTACAACATCACCTGCAGTTGCTCTTGGGGCGAGCGACAGTGACCTTACACAAACACCGGGCTAATTGGGCCCAATTAAGTAATTACGCAACACAACCCAGAATCTGTCAGTTTGACAGTTAGACAAACCCCTCTGTGGAGGAACTCAGGTGTCACGTTACAGACTGGTAGACATGCAGAGCAACCCACAGTGAGCCAGTGACAGCAAAAAGTTTTGAAAAACCTAACGTTTATGAGTTATGAATGATGAGATCATCTAGACCAGTGGTTTCCAACATTTTCTCAGGTACTGTACCACCAACTTGAATTTAGCTCTGTCTGGAATACCCCTAATGCTTCCTTGATGTGCTTTTTACAACAAAGCCTTTCGTCTGCTGTGTTTTCTCAAGTACCTCCTGTGGATAGGCCAAGTACCCCCAGGGGGTATGAGTACTCCTGGTTGGGAACCACTGATCTAGAAGAATGTAAAATTGGGGATAAATCAGAGAGTAGAATGAAAGGTGAGTGGTAATATTCCAAGGTCTAGCCTAGTCTGACATTGGACACTTACTTTGTTAAAAAAAATTATCTGACATTTTGATGCTGTCAATTTTACCTCATACCATCATTACCACCTAAACATCCCCAGCTTTCAACTGGCTCATTCATCCCCTGTACTTATGACTATTCTCCAGGTCATTGCTATAAATAAGAATGCATTCTTACTCAATGTAAAATAACCGTAAATACACTGCTCAAATCACACATTGTGTCCCGATGAATGAAACAGATTTAAGTTTAAAATCTTTACTGTATAATTTCTTTAGAACAAAATTACTTTAATGGAAACCAAAATCACCAACCAATTTAGGGCTGGATTCAAAGTCACACCAAAAAATGAACATAAACCTTTGAAATCATAGGCTGTGGGGTAGTGGGCTAAATCACAACATTGCAGGACAGTCTATGTCATGATAGTCAGTGGTTCGAACCTGACTATGCATTCTCTGACTTTCCCCGGACATCCTGCACGAGGCAGCGCAAATTGGCATAGCGCTGCCCAGGATTTGTTTTAGGTAAATCAGATTATCTATCCTGTCAGGTCGCTCTCCAGTGATTCTTGTGTCCAGATCGGGCGCCTGTGGGTTCAGTCCTGCAATTATAGTTGGTGAACATATTCATCCACATGATCCGACTAAATGCTTCCTTGTTGGACTTACATTGCAAAAATAATCGGGGGCGACATGTGGTTGGATGAACCATGTGCGCGCCCTCCGCCATCCCACAGATTTTTTCAGGGAGTTGCGGAGCTGCCAACAAGGCAGGATTAGACGGAATTGGGAAGGGAGAAAAATAGTGAAAAAAATCACAGAAAAAGTCAGATTTCATTGAACCCAATGAAAACAGTATTTTTTTAAATAAATAAAAATACACTGTTTCAAATTATTATGCACAACAGAGTTTGAAAACATATTATAGGTTGTAAAGAACTGAAAATGATTATTTGTTGAATTTGCAGCATTAGGATGTCATATTTATTGAAATAAAAAGCTATTTCAAACAAACACCCTTAACAGGGCAAGTTACATATTAACATATAGGACCCCTTCTTTGATATCACCTTCACAATTCTTGCATCCATTGAACTTGTGAATTTATGGACAGGTTTGTGCAGATAAAGGCATTATGAGGAAGGTTAATGCCAGAAAAATTCATTGGATTTAGAGAGCAGCTGCTAAAATGCCATTATAAAGCAGCAAACAGGTATTTTAAGCTGCTGGTGTTTCTGGAGTCATGCGAACCTCAAGGTGTAGGATCCTCCAGAGGCTTGCACACAGCAAAATCGCCAGTGTTAAATCAACTCTGAGAGTGTTAACACATTAACCTCAAAAAAGCCTCCTCAAAAGATCTATGTAGTTCGCATCAAAATAGTAGCTCTAGGATGCTATTCTGACATTCTGCAAAGAGATTCAAGCAGAAACTCTCCATAAACTCACAAGTTCAATGGATGCAAGAATTGAGAAGGTGATATCAAAGAAGGGGTCCTATGTTAACATGTAACTTGCCCTTTTAAGATGTGTTTGATTGAAACAGCTTTTTATTTCAGTAAATATGACATCCTAATGCTGCAAATTCAACAAATAATTATTTTCAGTTCTTTACAACCTATAAAATGTTTTCAAACTCTGTTGTGCATAATAATTTGGAACAGTTCATTTTGAGTTTTTTATTTATAAAAAAATATTGTTTTCCTTGGGTGGTTTGTTCAATGATATTGAACTTATACCCTAATGGTTGATGACTTGAAAATTATACTGACTGTCATTTGCATCTATGATTTAGTAAAATCAGTTTAAAAAATAATTTACATGATAATTTGGAATGTTGTTTATTTATATATATATTAAAAATAAGGAAAATATAGTTTGTTACAACTCGTGTGAATTTCATCACAGCATCTCAATGTGTGAGTAGTGTGTATGGCCCCAAATGCCTGTATTCATTCCAGACAACGTCTGGCCATGCTTCTTGATGTGAAAGCGGATGGTGTCCTGGGGGATCTCCTCCTAGACCTGGATCAGGGCATCACTAAGCTCATGGACCATCTGTGGCGCTACTTGGTGGTGTAGGATGCACCGATACATAACGTCCCAGAGGTTCTCAATTGGATAAACGTCTGACAATGGGTCTGAGGATTTCAGCCCGGTACCTAACAGCAGTTAAGGTACCATTGGCTAGCACGTGGAGGTCTGTGCGACCCTCCAGGATCTGTCAAATGTGCTCAGTGTGAAACTGCTCTCATTTGTGAAGAGAACGGGGCACCAATGGTGACCGGCCAATTCTGGTGTTCTCTGGTGAATGCCAATTTTATCTGTGGCCACCACCTGCAAAACCATTCTCTTCTTGAGAGTTGTCTTGCTGTTGCCTCTCCAGTGTACCTGTTGTCACTTTCATTTGTACCAAAACAGGTGACATTGATTCAAAACAAAGCTGGACAGACTGATATCTCTGAAGTTCAATTGACTTGGTTATACTGTGATGATTGTGTGTTCCCTTAATTTTTGGAGCAGTGTATAAACATTAAACATCACAGGGAAGTAGAAAAGTAAAAGAGGACATTTTTGCTTAAAGAGCAGTGCAATGGATTCAACTCCACACTGCAAAAGTACAGGTGTAATGGAGGCAGTCACTTAGACCGCTGGACCAGCCTAGGCAAAAGGAATTCTGTCAAAGTGTTTACCTCGCCAGACATGTCTGGAGCCAGAGGGATAAGAGGCCAAAGGGAGGAGTAGATACCGAAGAAAACCACCCACAGGCCGATGCTGCCCCAAATGGCGATGTGACTGAACTGTAGGATATGGACAAAAAGAGCCTGTTACTTCCTGTTGCGTAACAACATATTCAATGCATTGTAAAGCATAATTAATGTATTCTGATTTTCAAGACATTACAACAGAGGATCATATAAGCAGAAAAATCTAGTGGATTTGTTTTATTTTTTTAAATACAAAATAATTATATTAGTCTTATGTTTAACTACTAAATGAAATTGTATGTAATGTGAGTTATGGGCTGTAGTAGGAAAAGAGATAAGATAACAGATGGATGGAACAGTATGTTACGAGTCTCAGTAGAGCAATGAAGAGATGATAAGGCAGACATGTATGGAAACAAACCATGGTCCAGGACGAGGTCTCCAGTCCGGCTTTGAGGCAGACGGTTATAACCACAAACTAAGAAAACAGATCGCAAAAGTCAGGTGCTAAATCAAAATTTCTGTGCAAAAAAAGAAAACAAGAAGTGCAACAAGAAAACAAGAAGGGAAAACGGCTTGACACTCACTGTGTAAACCATGTTGCCTAGCAGGAGATAGTCTGGAGTCATTCCGTTGCCAAAGACTGTATCTGTGAAAAGGATCGACAGGGAAAGCTTTTAGACGACTGATGGTGTTCTTCCTAGGGATTCTTCCAGAACTTTTGAGAAACAAGTTAAATCTGTTTAAGAATGGAAGTCCATTAAACCCGGCTCGGCTGTGAAGTAAACAAAATTAGACACTAGACAGAACTTTGACTGGGTTATCCAGCCAAATGGCACCCTCTTCCCTATTGTGCACTAATCCAGGGCTCTGGGTGTATGTAGTGTTCTGTAAAGTTGCAGACAGGCGAGCAGAATGGCCCATTACAGTGAGAGGTAAACACTAAACACAGTAGAGGAAACGGAACAGTAATTGACATCAATTACAGACACTGCATTGTGTCTGTCTGCGAGTCTGTCTGCGAGTCTGTCTGCGAGTCTGTCTGCGAGTCTGTCTGCGAGTCTGTCTGCGAGTCTGTCTGCGAGTCTGTCTGCGAGTCTGTCTGCGAGTCTGTCTGCGAGTCTGTCTGCGTGTCTGTCTGCGTGTCTGTCTGCGTGTCTGTCTGCGTGTCTGTCTGCGTGTCTGTCTGCGTGTCTGTCTGCGTGTCTGTCTGCGTGAAAAAAAAGAGTGGTGTGCGCCCTTGGCTCGCGTGCTCGAAATCCCCAAGCGCCAGCAAAATCTACGTCATTCTGACGTCACGTTGGCCCGCACCCGGTCGGGTGCGTTAAGTATAATACAGGGCTTAGTGCATGTACTGTAATTGTATTCAAGCAGGGGGAGATAAACAGACACACTTCATCCTGGTGCCAGGCCTGTTAATACCTGTGAATTATTACTGCTTGCTCGTTTTAGATCACTACTTGTGTGAAGCATGTTCAGATCGTGTATATATATAATCTATGGTTCAGATTCAGTAGTCTAGCGGGCTGTGCCTTGGAGTGTGTGTGGTAAACCTGCATGTGCGTTTAATCCGCAGCTTGTCTGCAATCTCTGGGGAAGTCTGTTGAATCCTGATTGTTTCTTCTGGCATTTTTGCATGTTTGTGGTGTTGTGACTGGGTGTTGTGAGTTAGTTCTTGTTTAATTGGTTAGGACATTGATTTTGGCTATCCGATGGCTACAGTATGTGTAATGCAACCTCCTGTCATAGTGCGTAATAGTGGTACACAGGGTGGGAAATTAACACCCGCCACCCGCCAAATGCGGGTAGATTTTCACATTGCCGGGTAACTTTTCCCAGTCTACCAGCCACTCTGGCGGGTGAATTCTACAACATATGATACGTTTTTTTATTGGGCTACTTTAAACATTACTTGTTTCAGATTGGAGATAAACGCGTTTAACAAAAATGCGGAAACGTACTCATTAACAAAGAAAGACGCACTTCTGTCGAGGTGCATATTTGATTTGTTTTCGCGGAGCTAGTTTGTGAGAACTCCAGCCTTGAGCTGCGGTACCATAAAGATAGTGCGGTATAGAAGAAAAATAAATCAATTTAGTTCCCAGTATTAAGCCCGAGTTGGATAGATTAAGTCAATATAGAAAATATCAAGGACAAAACGTGTATAATTATAGATATGGGGAAGTTGATGTGATTATGACCACTGTGTCCAC
>JACXGM010014871.1:0-12351 GCA_016801145.1 Umbra pygmaea | reverse complement strand
AACAATTAGCAACTTGTGGCTGGGAGTCGGATGTTAGTTACCACAGGACATGTCTTGGAGTACAGAGTAGAAAGCATAAGTATGGACGGCAGCCGAACCTCCTGGTCAAAGAATGCAAAGAAGATTTTTACCTCAGAACATTTTGAACATTAAAAGGAACATTAGAACACAAAGGATGGCAGGACGATTATATAGTGAATGTCATCAGATTATTTTTCTGTAAAAGAACTAGAAAAAAAGAAGAACTGGACCCAAAAAAACAGCATTATGAATGTATTTTTACAAGAGAAGGATAGTATGGCCCGTAGAAGATTATATAACAACCATGATTGCTATAACCTAGACTAAAAATATCCAAGAAATTCAGAGTAAACACGACGAAAAGGCTTAACTCTTTCTGAGAAAATAACTTGGTCTTTGATTGATAAACAACACCCCTCTTCAAAGCGCATTCCTTTTAAAAACCGAGCCCTTAATTTTGAGCACATACTAGATTGCATCTAAAGTTTTTCTATAGCACGTAATGAATCAGATTTTTATTAAAAACACGTACGAAGGATTTCATGTTAATCCTTATTTATAACACATGTAATGAATTCAATGGATATTTTATTGGAAGCAGGTATTATGATCTAATCGTTTATTTATGGCAAGTTAAGAATTTTGAGCTAAACTTTATTTGAATCAGTTATTCTGGATCTGCTTTCAATCAGGTATTACATTAAGGTTGTTACCCAGCACTCAGTATATCAGAACAAACACTGGTCCTGGAGGGCTTTAACTCTTTATTAAGAGAAGAGGATGAAGCCCGGCTGTGCCCCTATCCTCCCGGACCTGCGTGGAACAGCGAAAAAGCCTTCATATGGTTTACATTGTGAGGTCAAAGCAGAGGGGAGCTCCACATCTCACAGGGATTCAGTACTCATAAGCAGACCAGCTGAGGGAACATAGCTGGGTTCAAATAGTATCTAATTACTTTCAAATACTTGAAGCTTTATTAACACAATAAATCCAATGCAATAGTATCAGTTATGGGCCACGCCCACCCGGCCTTTTAGGCAGGCCTAAATAAAACGTTTGATTATTTGCTCCTGAGGAGTTGGAAGGAACGCACATCCTACTCAAACCCAAATATGCAGAGAGCCTGCGGCTGTGGGTCAAAACCTTGCCAGTGTCAGTTATTAATAGAACTGAAAACAAGCATAGGACGGGACACAGTCAAATTAGTTAGATTCAATTTGATTTTCTCCACAGAACAGATAACATACACAGGTCTTTACTTTCTTCAGATAACATACACAGGTCTTTACTTTCTTCAGATAACATACACAGGTCTTTATTTTATTCAGCATTAGTGGAGCGCCAGCAAGAGATACCCTTACTGAAGGTTTCTCAACAAAATTAACCATCCTTGTAGAAACCAAACACGAAACATGTATTTAAACAACAAAAAGCAAATCTGATTGCATACAGGGAAAAAGGCAGACAGGCCTTCAGGATGTACTGGGTGCAAAGGCGTGTGGATGTTTTGCCAGGAATGCATCTGTAGTCAGGAAACTCTATGCTAGGTTCTGGTTTTCCGTGAGACAGGAACTCTGGGCAGAGATCTGCTTGGCTGAATCCCAATATGCATACTACATACTACATACTAAAAGTACGTACTACGCAGGTGGTGGTAAAGTACGTACTATTAAGTATATAGTAAGCGAGTATGCTAGCATGGGGGATATACTAACACGTCAGAACGTTGCATCTAAAATTAGAGCACTTCCACAAGCGATGAAGCCCGCAAAGCTTGAACATTAAACATTTCACACAACCTGTTCGCATTTCATTTCAAATGTATTTAATATTAGTACAATAACCAAAAACTCATGTAATGACACGTTTATTATTACCTAACTTTTGGATACTTACATTTAAACACAGCCAAAGAAGAATTTCGGCTTCGGTAAACCCCTCCTATTCTGTGTCGCAAAGGATTGTGGGCTATATCAGCCCAAAAAACATGCAGGGTTGCATACTTCGAAAATCCCCCGGAAATAGTAGAACATCCGGGGACTGCTGACATACTATATTTGCGTACTATGGTTTGGGACATACTAATCGTAGTCTGGCATACTATTTAGTATGCATATTATGCGTATTGAGATGCAGCCCTTGTCCGTGAGACAGGAACTCTGGGCAGATTTCTGGTTGTCCATGTGCCAGGAACTCTGGGCAGGGATGTGGTCGTCTGTGTTCTTTCCTTTAATCAATGTTGTTCTCATTAATTTCCTGTTGAGATGGCCGATTGGGAGGTTTGATTTCCTTTCACTGAAAAAGAATGTTGTCTTCACTTTGCTGATAAAGGAGCGTGTTTCTCCGGTGAGCTGGTCTGTCTGGATGTCCTTCTTTGTTTCAACACTGAAATGGGCAATCTACCGTCTCCTACAAAAGTATGGAATTTTATTTAATCAGTGTCTGATGAGGAAGCGAGGAGAGAATATGGTGGGCTACCATGTGTTGACTTGAGTGGATGATGTCATCATCTCTTCCTCCATTTTCTTTCTGTCATTCACTTAATTTAATGGGGTTCAGTTTACCACAGAAATAGGTCAGAGGAGAGGTGGAGAAGCAGAGGGGGGAAGCAAGCTCTCGATACTGTCACTCATCCTGCCCTGACTGTTGCCCACTTTCCTGTGAAGTGTGATTCAATTCAATACCTATTCGGTCGTCTCTTATTCAGAACAATTTACTGTATAATAAGTTCAAAACAATCCAACTTGCAGACTTCGAGGCCTCAGTGCCAGAACTGTTATTCCTCAGGGACAACACGAGATGCAGCCATATCTTTAAGAAACATGTGGAATGATTTACTGTGCTATGCATATAAGTGCATTCTGTTATAGCAGCAAAGTGGCTACAGAGCCAAACATGGGCTACTGTATTATGTATGACTATTACCTAACAACTGAACTTTAGAATGAACTTACTATTTGCTGTTTGCTAATGATCCGTTACTTTTAAACAACACACATTCATGAAGCTATAGGCTGCTTGCAGTGTTGAAATAAAAATATATATTTAATAACAAATGCTTGTCAGATGTCAAGCTGCCCTAAATAATTCTAACAATTAATCTCTGCTAGAAAATCAGCTTTTCTCCTTTAGTTTTAATGATCTTTTTTTCTTAAGTATATTCCTGTTTGCTCTTTTCACCCTGTATTTACTGTGCAATATATGAGAATATATATTTTTTACATAACAAATACAAATATTATCACACTTTGTTTATGTTGGCTTCAGCTGTATTTGTGTCTTTAAATAATCTCACCTACACAAGCCAACAAATTACCTTTCTTTTTGTAGCTCTATTCTCTGTGATTAAACTGACTTCATTTTTCAGTGGCATTTCTTATATTTTTATATTATTGCACAATATTATGAGCTGGTCTGCACCTCCCCTGGAGCCCTATTTTCTATGTAGTGCCCTACTTTTCAGCAGCGTCTATATACCCGTAGTACACTAGACTTGAAACAGTGTGTCATTTTGGATAGTGAGAGATCTTGTGCAAATGAGTAGCTGTGTGTGACTGTTGTTTCCCCAGACCCAATAGTTAATAAATATTTTTATGTGAAGGGTTAAAATAACACAACCTTCTGACCTGAGAAAAAACAAAGCATTCCTTCTCATCTCTCTGTACAGTGTCCCTCACTCTGTCTAGCACAGATTTTCTTTCTTCATTTGAATACCACCTCCACTCGTCCTCCAGGCTCTCCTTCCTTACACATACCATACATGATCTCTCATTAACAGTTAAAATAGGTGTGAATGTCCATGATAGAAGCAGAGGGCCGTGTCCACCCGTTTACCAGCTCAGCGCTCTGTGGAGCATTAGCCAACACCTGCCTGTAGTAAAGTAGGTCACGAAACTGAAACCTCAAACATTTCTTACAGCGCCCCTTAGATATTTTCTTCTGGAAGGGGAGTCCTGGGTCTAACCCTGCTAGAACCTCAGCCTCAAAGGCCCAGGGTCTGGGTTAATGCAACCCTTAACGGGCCAATGTGTCTCTGGTGAGGCCTTTAATTATTTCTACAGCCTTTCAAAACGTATTCTGGACACAGAACCTTAGTCCTGTTATAATCCTCTGGAATGGTTTTAGATCCAGCCCTGTTCTATTCTTCTAGCACGTTTTTAGATCCAAACCTGTTGTAACCATATTCAGTTTGTAGAACAATTCTAATCTTCTAACACAGTTTTTGTTGTAGTCCCATTAAAGACCTCAAAACCAACATTTCACATCTAATTTATTCTGGAACATGTGTTTGTGCATGTTTATTAAGTCTACAGTTGGAGTTTATTATAGGTGGTTCATGTGTCTGGATATCACCAGGGAAACCCATCTGTCTCAGATTACTGAGGTATTAATATCTGGAGTGTTTACAAACAACTCAGCACTATTTGATAATGTGTCTGTTATATAACGGGTACTTTCTCTCTAACTCTAAAACTTTCTCTTTAAAAACATGATGTTGGGGATAACGTGTTACTTTCACAATTCAAGTAAATACTAGTTAAATTTCTAATGATAAAATGTGTTACAATTATATTACATTTTCACCTTTTCTGTTTTAGAACACAATTTAATAATTTATTATCCGTTGTTGTTTTTTAATCCATATTTCATTAAATGAGCCTCCAAGCCAATCATAAAAGCAGAGATCTCGCATTTAAATTGTAATGCGTTATGCAGATTGGAGGTTAGCGAAATGGAAGAATACATAGCCTACATTTTAACAGCTGGACATTTTCACATTACAAAACTATCAGAAAGCAGGGAGGATTAATACATTTGTCCTGTGAGCTGTTTTATTTGGAAGCAAACGGAAGCTTGTCCTTGTTCATCTCACTCAAAACCTTTTGGACCTAAATGTTTTTTTCTATTATGGCGTCTACAATGAGTGAATTTATATCACTTTCAAGTTATATTTTTGCCGGTTAATCCAATAAACACGCGTTGAAAACATATACGGTCACAGAAAATGTCGTTTTCACTTAGTTTTTTACATTCATAAGTTGTACAAGGATTCAAGTAAGATGCACTCAGAATGTGTGTATTTGTGCCAATATACACATCTAAACTGTACCCTTTAGACACAATGGCTCTCATTTATCAAACGTGCGTAGAAACCAGCATAGTGCTGAGCGCAGAAATCATCTTAAGATGGGGTTTACGTGTGATTCACGTGTATGCCCGTCCTACGCATGTTTTATAAATTAGGGCTAGTAGTTCTGGTTCAGGCCTGCTCAATGTATTCTCCATGGGTCTCCATTAATTATAGTAGCATTACTAGGAGTCAAATCCCATTGCATATAACTCAAATTCATTTATTTTATCTGTATTTTTTTACTGAGATACAATTTGTTATATACTCTGACATTGACATGAAACTCACACATTCATCAGAAATAGACTGATTACATTGATCAATTGGATCATGCCCAGAGACACTAGTTACCACAAGTCTGCACCCGACATGATCAGGCAATCACTATCTAGGGGCGGCAAGGTGGCCTAGTTGGTGAGGGTCCACTAGGACCCTGGTTCAACCCCCCCCACACACGAGCAAGGTGAAGCCTCTCTTATTCTGTTTTTGAGCAAGACAGTTAACCCTAAATGCTCCCAGGTTGTTTCTGTAAATAATAATTATTTTTTATGAACTTACCATTAAACATGATTCAATAAAAAATAGCATTTTTAAAAAGTAGCATAAAGTAATTGAGTTAGTTACTTTCAATAAAGAGTAACACAGTAAAGTAACGTAGTTACTTTCAATAAAGAGTAACGCAGTAACAACGTAAGACCACTTCATTAGGTACACCTGTTCAACTGCTTGGTAAAGCAAATATCTAATCAGTCAATAACGTGGCCGCAAGTCAATGAATTTAGGCATGGTCAAGATAATACGCAAAAGTTCAAACCAATCATCAGAAGGGGGATAGAAGGTGATTTAAGTGACTTTGAACGTGGCATGGTTGTTGGTGCCAGACGGGCTGGGATGAGTATTTACGAAAGGGCTGATCTACTGTGATTTTCCCATGCAACCATCTCTAGGGTTTACAGAGAATGGTCAGAAAAAGAGAAGATTTCCAGTGAGCAGCAGTTCGAGGTCAGAAGAGAATGGCCCTACTGGTTCTAGCTGATAGAAAAGCAAAAGTAACTCAAATAACCACTTGTTATAACCAAGGTATGCAGAAAAGCATCTCTGATTACACAACATGTCAAACCTTGAAGCAGATGGGACCAAACCGGGTGCAAATTATGTCAGCTATAAACAAGAAACTGAGGCTACAATTTTCACGGGCCCAACAAAATTAGACAATAGAAGATTGGAAAAACGCAGGAGTGTAGAGATAGGTGGAATATTGAACGAACATCGAATCGTTTCTCCAACAGGCAGAAGTCTATCAGGGCAACGTTAATACCCAAAACAGTAAATGGTGTTCGTCTAACACAGTGGAAATATAAGCTATAGATATAATGTGATGAATCACGTTAAACCAGCAACATGCGTCAGCAAAATCTCAGTGGATTTGTAGCCATCAACGTTTTAAAACAATGTGTTATAGAGGAGCAATTTCAATGTGGATGATCATGTGTTGTTCCTGTTTTTTGTTGTTATTATCATTGATTATTTGGTTGAATCACGATTGGTAGAAGGCAGTTTTTAAATATGGAGACGGAACACAACTATTGACAAATATGTTAAGGGGTTTAGCTTAGGTTTGGAATTCCTTTGAGATGTTCCCAGTAGACAGTAGTTTAAAGAATCTATGCTGCTGGGTCAAACTTGTCCTTTTCCAGTTCTGTCTTTTCTGTTGTCCTGTTTGAACTTAGGTATGCAATACAACAGTGTGTTGTCTGTCTCTGTTACAAATTGCACATTCTTTACTATTTAGAGCACTGCATTCTTATAGAAGTGTAAAAAAAATTGTGCATTACAGGGAATAGGATGCGATATGGAACACAGTTGTTTTCTTTGACATCACAATGATTAATTCATCTCTTTTCATGTTCTACTAGCCTTGATCAAAGATGAAGGGAATGATAATAAAGCATGTCTGTGGTGTTTCTGCATGTCTGTGGTGTTCTGCAACAGAGATGAGACCATGGATATTGGCCAAACCACACTACAGCTCAGCAGGGAGGAACGGTGCAACACATCGATGGCAGGGGTGATTGTCGCTTGAAGGGACTCCCCGTAGAAACGGAACAGATTGTTGACATCTGCTATTAAAATAACACACATAAAAATGCAATGCAAGCACATACAGATACAGTCGTATGCAAAGGTTTAGGCACTCCTGACAATGTCCATGATTTTCATTTATAAATAATTGGATGTTTGGATCAGCAATTTCATTTTGATCTATCAAATAACTGAAGAACACAGTAATATTTTGGTAGTGAAATGAGCTTTATTGTATTAACAGAAAATGTGCAATATGCATCAAAATGAAATTAGACAGGTGCATAAATTTGGGCACCCTTGTCATTTTGTTGATTTGAATACCAGTAACTACCTAGCACTGATTAATTGGAACACACAATTTGTTTGGTGAGCTCATTAAGTCTTGAACTTCATAGACAGGTCCATCCAATCATGTGAAAAGGTATTTAAGGTAGCCAATTGCAAGTAATGGTTCTCTTTGACTCTCCTCTGAATAGTGGCAACATGGGGACCTGAAAACAACTCTCAAATGACCTGAAAACAAAGATTGTTCAACATTATGGTTTAGGGGAAGGCTACAAAGAGCTATCGCAGAGATTTAAGCTGTCAGTCTCCACTGTGAGGAACATAGTGAGGAAATTGAAGACCGCAGGCACAGTTCTTGTTAAGGCCAGAAGTGGCATGCCAAGTAAAATATTGAAGAGTCAAAGACAAAGGATGGTGAGAATGGTCAAAAACAGCCCACAGACCACCTCCAAAGACCTACAACATCATCTTGCTGCAGATGGTGTCACTGTGCATCGTTCAACAATTCAGCGCACTTTACACAAGGAGAAGCTGTACGGGAGAATGATGCAGAATAATTTTCTGCACTCATGCCACAGACAGAGGTAAGCAAACACACATTTGGACAAGCCAGCTTCATTTTGGAAGAAGATGCTGTGGACTTCCAAATTTGGAAACAAATATAGAGTTATTTGGTCATAACAAGGGGCGTTATGCATGGCGGCGAAAGAACACAGCATTCCAAGACAAATACTTGCTACCCACAGTAAAATTTGGTGGAGGTTCCATCATGCTGTGGGGCTGTGGGGCCAGTGCCGGTACTGGGAATCTTGTTAAAGTTGAGGGTCGCATGGATTCCACTCTCAGCAGATACTTGAGAATAATGTAGAGGAATCAGTCACAAAGTTGAAGTTACGCCGGGGCTGGATATTTCAACGAGACAAAACACTGCTCAAAATCTAATATGGCATTTATGCAGAAGAACAAGTACAATGTTCTGGAATGGCCATCCCAGTCCCAAGACATCAATATCAATGAAAATCTGTGGGGAGATTTGAAGCGGGCTGTCCATGCTCAGCAACCATCAAACCTAACTGAAATGGAGATGTTTTGCAAGAAGGAGTGGTCCAAAATACCTTCATCCAGAATCCAGACACTAAATATTGATGTGATATTTCTGTTGGGGTGCCCAAATTTATGCACCTGTCTAATTTCGTTTTGATGCATATTGCACATTTTCTGTTCATTCATTAAACCTAATTTTACTATTGAAATATGACTGTGTTCTTCAGTTATTTGATAGATCAAAATGAAATTGCTGATCCAAACAACCAATTATTAAGTGTTCTTGCCTTTGGCAAGGAACACATACTATTATCCGACATATATATTATTATTAAACTTATAGCAAACATTTGCCCCCTACTCCTCCCAGAGTTTTAAAGTTAAATACACGAGTAAGGTACCAAAACGTGCGGCTCGATCCCGATCTATTGTTTTGTGGAAGGTTTCGTAAAACGATTCGCGAAATATTACCGTTTTCGTGGCTAAAAAAATCCCATAGGAATGAATGGGCCAAAATTTCTGAGCGCTACTGCTCCCAGAGTTTTTATGCTACACACAAAAGCTAGTATCAAATCGTGCGGCTTGTTCCCCTTAACATTCCTGTTGTTTCGTGAAAGGTTTCGAAAAACATTTTTCAAAATAATAGCGTTAAAAAAGTCCCATGGGAATGAATGGAGAAATTCTTCAGTGACACTACTCCCAGAGTTTTTACATACACTGTAAGGAGCTCTCCTCTGTAGGTATCAAACTCACCAAAGGTAGAATGAACAATAATGTTTATTAGAAAGAGGTAAGACAATCAGGCGGATGACGCTATTAGGCAGGCAGGCTTGTAAATCCCCAAGGCATAAACTGTTCAGACTATGGTACAGAGGATTATCCAAAACATATAATGAACATTCATTGCAAAGGTCAAGCCAGAATATCAATCCAAAAACAGGCAAAGGTACAAGGGATGATCCGAGTCAAAGTACATGAAATACAAAGCTATGGTCACGCCAGAAACAACAAGACAAGAAATGAATGCTCAGTAATTGAAATGTATACTCACAAATACCTTGCGAAGAGGCAATGGTGTATGTGTGCTTTATATATGGACTGGGTGAGTGCAGGTGTACAGAATTAGGCTGATTGAGTCCGGGCTATGGGAATTGTAGTTCTGAAACATGCATGATTAGGGAAGCTGTAGTCCACAGGAAGGAGAACTGGGGAATGGGAATTGTAGTTCTGAGCAATATAGACCAGGGAAGTGGCAGTTTCCAGGGAAGGGGAACTGGGAAACGTTACAGAACCCCCCCCCAAGGCGCAGCTCCCGAGGCGCCAAAAGGAGGACATGCCACAGGACACCAGGTAGCAGAAGACCCAGGCAGGAGACCGCAGCTGCAGAAAACAGGCAGGCGGAGGCACACCAGGGCGAAGCAGACGAGCAGACAGGGCTGGAGGATGGAGCCAAGGCGGGCCGGAGGGAGGAGGCAACGCCCGCGGACCAGAAGGCGGAGGCACGGCAGGGCAAAGCAGACAAGCAGACAGGGCTGGAGGATATAGCCATGGCGGGCCGGAGGGCGGAGGCAGCAGCAGTGGTCCGGAGGGACGAAGAACCAACGGTGGTCCGGAGGATGGAGGCTGCAGCGACGGGCCGGAAGGACGAAACAGCAACGGCGGGCCGGAGGGTAGAGGCAGCAGCAGTGGACCGGAGGGACGAAGAATCAATGGCGGTCCGGAGGATGGAGGCAGCAGCGACGGACCGGACGGCCGAGTCCGGGCAGGTGGAGGTCCGGCCGAGCAAAGTAGAAGCGGAAGCCGAGGCGGAGGCCAGCAGGCGGCACCAGAGGCAGAGTCCGGGCCGACAAAGGCAGAAGCAAGGGCCCCGTGGGAGGCGGCCAGGCCGGAGGGGACGTCGAGGGCCGAGGCAAAGGCGGACCAGGCACCGGAACCACACCAGACACAGGAATCTGCAAGAACACAGCACAAACAGACACAGACAAACAGACAGACACAGAGAGGGGCACAGAGACCGGGGTATGCGTAGGCCCGGGGACAAGCTCTGGAGCAGAGACTAGGTTAGGAACCGGCACGGTGACAGGGGCAGACACTGGCACGTGGAGAGGAGCAGCCAATGGCCCTGGGAGAGGAGCAGGACATGGCACTGGGTAAGGAGCAGGACATGGCACTGGGAGAGGAGCAGGACATGGCACTGGGAGAGGAGCAGGACATGGCACTGGGAGAGGAGCAGGCTCTGGGAAAAGGGCAGGCTCTGGGAAAAGGGCAGGCTCTGGGATAAGGGCAGGCTCTGGGATAAGGGCAGGCTCTGGGATAAGGGCAGGCTCGTGGAAAGGGTTAGGTACCAGTGAAGGGTCATGGTCAGGCAAGGTTACGGTGACAGGCAAGGGCACGGTGACAGGCAAGGGCATGGTGACAGGCAAGGGCTCAGGGACTAGGGCAGTCAACAGGACTGAGTCAGGCACTGGTAAAGGGACTGGAGGAGAAACTAGGAAATGCTCTGGCTCAGGGAAATGTACAATTAGTGCAAAGAAATCAAGATTTAGAGGTAGATCAAATTAGTATACTGAGTAGCAGGCAAATACAATGTAAGAATTAACACTGGAATGAATTGTGCAAGTGGTAACAGTGCAAATAACAAATTGAAAGTAAAATACTGTTCAAGTCAGTATAAGGTGCTTATTAGGCAAATGGTAATGGGTCAGATAGGGAGAGGGTGTATATGTGAGGGGGGGGGGGTCAGCAGGTGCAATGGTTAGACAGAAGCTCTGATAATCGAGATTTAAAGGAAGTGAGGGGGACAGTGGTCACGAGTTTCAGAGTCTTCTGTAGCTCGTTCCAATCGTTAGCTGCTGCAAACTGGAAGGAATTTCGACCAAAGGAGGTGTGAGCTTTTGGTGTGATCAGGGAGATATACCTGGATAAGCGCAGGTTACGGGAGGGTGAGGCAATGGTGAGGAGTGAGTTTAGGTAAGGAGGGGTTTTTCCTAGGATTGACTTGTAAATTAGATGATACCAGTGTGTCAGGTTGGATGACGACTTCTGGTCTGGTAACTTGGGTGACCTCTACTGGTCTGAAAACTTGGATGACCTCTACTGGTCTGGAAACTTGGATTACCTCTTCTGGTCTGGGAACTTGGGTGACCTCTTCTGGTCTGGGAGCTTGGGTGACCTCTTCTGGTCTGGGAGCTTGGGTGACCTCTTCTGGTCTGGGAGCTTGGGTGACCTCTTCTGGTCTGGGAGCTTGGGTGACCTCTTCTGGTCTGGGAGCTAGAGCGACCTCTTCTGGTCTGGGAGCTTGGATGACTTCTACTGGTCTGGAAACTTGGATGATCTTAGCTGGCCGTGGAGCGGAAACACCGGGCTCTTGTGGCCGTGGAGCGGAAACACCGGCCTCTTGTGGCCGTAGAGTGGAAACACCGGCCTCTTGTGGCCGTAGAGCAAAAACACCGGCCTCTTGTGGCCATGGAGAGGGAACTGCAACCTTTTGTGCCCAAGGAATTTGGGCGAGAAGGGTCCTCCCAGGACATCGAGAGGCCCCAATGGCTTCAAAACAGGGCATTAGCTGAGGGGATTGGGTGAGCAGCCGCTTCACGAGGAAGATCTCAGCCTCTGTCTGGAGTGACCCATAACCGGCCCTCCATGTGAAGAACTGGCTAACCAAGTCTGGACGGGCATTGATGGCTTGGCCGCATTGGTTCATCCACTCCCGATAGTCCCCATCCACTTCAGGGTCGTTTCTTAATTCATTGAAGAGTAAATCCCTCTGGGAACTGAGGCCGGTG
>JACXGM010014870.1:10341-21846 GCA_016801145.1 Umbra pygmaea | reverse complement strand
TTATTCTACTCTAAGACACACACATCGTGTGTACTGACTATACTGAATATAAGGAGATCAGTTAATACATAAGGATTATTCTACTCTAAGACACACACATCGTGTGTACTGACTATACTGAATATAAGGAGATCAGTTAATACATAAGGATTATTCTACCCTAAGACACACACATCGTGTGTACTGACTAAACTGAATATAAGGAGATCAGTTAATACATAAGGATTATTCTACCCTAAGACACACACATCGTGTGTACTGACTATACTGAATATAAGGAGATCAGTTAATACATAAGGCTTATTCTACCCTAAGACACACATTCATCATGATCGCTGGTACAACAATTCACTGAACCGGGTGGTTATATAATGAACACCGCTAGTCACAGAAGAGAACTTGCGTACACCAGGTCAGACCAGACGTAAGATTTTATCGCAGCCTACGCTCACATTCAAATTGATAAAGGCCTTGCTTTGTGTAGGAATCGGCGTACACTCGTCATAAGCCTGTTTTAGGTCGTACGCACGTTTGATAAACGAGGGCCAATGGGAGGGAAAATATGTAAATGTAAAATTAAATCATAAGAGCATTAATTGATAGATTTCAGATGCTTTTGGACAATTTGATATGATGTGTAATAAATGCTAACACCGGATCCATGGACGACAAGCATACAAAGACTGCAAGACTACTAAAATATTGTATTATATATTGTTTTATTATATATATTGTGACTGACTGGAAGTTTCATTTACTTTTTGTTCATGAGTTTATTCCTAATGGGCATCATCTGATCTCTCCCGAAACAGAAAAAATGCTGCATGTAGCCAAAGGGTCAGAAGAGGATTTTTTGAAAGCAGTTGTTCCTGACATGAAAAACGGGTTGCTTCATTTAAAGGAAACTGCAAACCTCTTGCTAAACTGTGGAGAAGAGCAACCAATGACTCTCAAGCAAGAGATTTTGAATGCGAAGGAAAGTTTACAGCGATCTGAGCACTCTGCTACTAACCAATTACATGGGTTGGAAACATATTGTGAGAAATTGATAGAAAAAAAGGGAAAATTAGAGTCTCAAAAAATAAATCAGAAAACTGAATTGGATAACCTAAAG
This sequence comes from Umbra pygmaea, assembly GCA_016801145.1. Classification (NCBI taxonomy): domain Eukaryota; kingdom Metazoa; phylum Chordata; class Actinopteri; order Esociformes; family Umbridae; genus Umbra; species Umbra pygmaea. Next base: position 20,732 of record JACXGM010014870.1, on the reverse strand, counting down.
GGTGAATGTCAAGCTATTAATTCTTCCCTAGAAACCTGCAGGCGTGAACTGCAAAAAGCAAAAGATAGCCATGAGTCAGCCCAGAATGATTTATGTAAATACAGAAACCAAGCGAAGAAGCACAGAGAAAGTAGGAACATTTGCCTTGTTTTGTCCTTTACCGTTATTGGTACCATTCCAGGTGAGAAACAAAATATTATTCATATTGTTTTGTTTGCAATGCTTTCCATTGACATAAAAATTGAACCACAAAGCTTTAAGCTCTGCACTGTAATTAAGCCTGTTTCACATATTGTCATGTCAATGCCTGAGTTTCATGCATTTAAATCTGGATGTTCTCCTCACTTTTACACACCATCCTTCACAGTTCATGTACTGATTCTTTTGTGAAATACATTATGAAATTCTAAACTGACATATATGATGATTAGATATGTCTAAACTACTTTCCTGCACATTGTGTAGGGGTCAAAGTCGCTGCCTTGCAGCAAAACCGCCTGACGGTAGCCTGGGTTCATATCCTGGTTGCGGAATTCCGACTATGCCCATACTTCTGCTAGGGGCGGCACAAATTGGTATAGGGTTAGATCGGTATGTAAATGACACAATTACCTTCATAACATTTGTGTGTGGATCAGGCGCATGTCAATTCAATCACGATTTTATTGTTAGTTTCTGTGAAAACCTCCCACACATGTACCACCAATAGAAACTTGGAAAGCCTGTAAAATTATTGGAAAAAAGATCTTTAATACTTCCCAGTATGAGGAGGTGCAACAGCACAGCACTGTCCGGGATGAGACTTACTTGTGTGCGGTTTCGGTTTCTATGAGTTCAACCATAGAAGTATAGGTGTTGAATGTCTAATATTTCCACACGTCTGCTGACTTATGACATCAATCATACAGCTCAGCCACATGTACAGAAGTTGGAGGAACCATGTGGGCATTTCACCATCCGACACCTGCCCATTGATTTGCAGAGTTGCAGCTAGGCAGAGACAGGGGCATATTTGAGCATGATTAATTGGGAGGTGAGACAAAGCAGGTAAAACATCAAGAACAATAAAATCATTGTCTAGAAGTAAGAGGATCTAATTGTTTAATGACTTACTTTGAGCAGGCAAAGTTCCGCCGCAAATGCAAGAAGGAGAAACAGAAGAAACACAAAATGGGTTAGATTATATTCCCTGTTTCACAAACGTATCCATTAATTAGGGGCGTCAGATGGCTCAGTGGGTAAGGAGTCAGACTTGTAGTCAGAAGGTTGCCGGTTCGATTCCCGACTGAGCCAAATGCCGTTGTGTCCTTGGGCAAGACACTTTACCCTAATTGCTCCCAGGTCGTTGCTGTAAATAAGAAATTGTTCTTAGTCAACTTACCTGGTTAAATAAAGGTTAAATAAAATTATTGTTATTGTCTCAAATGGACAATTTCCCTTAAAGATGGTCAGCCTTTTGAAATAGATTTTCGGCTGATTTTTCCAAACTTGCAAACCCATCATTGTTTTTAAACTAATTAAATTATAGTTCTAAATTTATACAGAAAGTGTAGCCTTACATAACATTTCACAATAAAATACAGTTATTACTTTGAACAACACAAAAACGTAAACTGCACATTGGACCGTTTCAGATGTCCAGGCACTTTTAAAAAATTGGGCTGTGTTTTGCCTGCATATATGAAGTATTTCTCTTTTGTCTGCATTTCCTATTTATTTCGTATTTGTCTAAATTGCTCAAAAACACGGGTATGCACTAATTTTTGCTCGAGGGCCACATTGAGTTTTTGAAACCAAGTGAGGGACCACATACTATAGCAATAGGTGAAAAAATAATATAGGAAATGCTATTTCTTTAAATTACCCCCCCAACACACACAAACATATACAAAACTAGTGGCAGAACACACATCTACCTAAACTCACAACCAAAAAAGTGCAAACGTTATATTTAATATATATGTTAATATTTACATGACGAGAGGAAAAAATGAGCATTATGACATACTTTATGACAGCAGATGTCTGACATAACATTCGGCACAGTAAAAAAAATCTTAATTGTTAAACAAATAGTAAGTGCAATTGATTCATTTTCAAATGTATGAAAGCCTTTTAAAACAGTTCGGCCAGCCCATCAGTGTCTTGTAACCAGTGCTTAATTTGTAAATTTGGAGGTCCCAGTAGACGCATGAGAGGGAGAAAAACGACAACAGTGCAGCAGGGGAACAGACTGATTAAAAATCCTGGTATCCTAGACGCAAGGTAGCCTAGCAGGGACGTTTGCTTTAGCCTTGCAGGCTTTTTGGGTCCAACTTGCACAGCTCGGATGCTGTCAATTGAACATGCTCAGTGAAAACCAGCATTTCATTTTATTCGCATGCAGGATAGTTGTGAAACTTAATAGTAAAGACATTTACATGTGTAGCCTACAGTAAAGAAATGTTTAACCTTAGTTTTCTGAAATAATTTCCTTGTTTGACTCACAGGGTGAGCATCGGGTTTGGCAAATTGACGCAAATAAGGAAATGCCTTACACCTGCATTATATTTGAATTCCAGCGAGGGGCGATACGCCTGGTTGCAAAAGAGTTCAGTTTCTGTAATAGTCTATGAGAATAAGAAACAATTCTCACTTGATTTATTACCTCAGTAAACATTTTCATAATGTTTATATGGTCTCAATCGCTAGATTTCAGCCTTTTGCAATATATAATGACGTTCATTTTTTGAATTATGGTCTCATTGATTTTAAAATTGGCGATAAAGCAAAGGGGCATTTAGGGCGTGGCTATGGCGTTTGGTTGTACCACAAGACACTCAAAGGAGTTGGCAGTTTTTCCAGTAAGTAACGTTACATTTTGTTTTACATTTTGTGTTAGTACTGTTTTTTGTTAGCATCCCAATTAATGTCAGTCAGCTTGCTTGATTACTCCTCCCTCTCGTCTAAAATCGTCACATCCGCAACCAAGACTTCTGTGCCCATAACGACAAATGCGATTACCCAAATCAGATCTTCACAAACCAATAAGTGACGTCATACATGGTTATATCCAGTGATATATACAATCTATGATTTGACTTCTCAGAATTTAATCACCGCTGTTGGTTTCAAGATCATTTAGCTTACTCGCTTACACCTGCGAATCAAGGCAACACTGCAAAAGTAATTTGAGTAAAAAATTGATTTTCAAATATAATGACATTTAATTAATGTGCGTGTGCTTTGCCCTGGTCGAGAAGCATAAAGAATAAATACATCCCAAACATAGAAGACTAAAGAAAAATTGAAAATGCGCCAACTCGTACTGTAGGTACTTTACAGCTAAAGAAATCTGAGCCCACTCTCCACTTCCACAGCAGTTACCAATATAAGGCTTCCGTGTTAAATTAGCAGTGTGATAGAATAGGATGGCTTGAGGACGCATGTGAATCCATCTTTGACCATACTGTGTCAAGTATATATTAGACAGAATCAAAACAGACGAGTTTGTTTATACTTTTGAGCAAGAACAAGACAGTTGTTAACAATTGGAAGCTGTGTAGCACTGCAAAGACCCAGTCGAGACCTAAAGTTAAATGTATGGTCAAAGTGTGTTATGGAAAAAACCTAAATACAGTATATTTCCATGCATGGTCCAGTCAGAGCTATCTATGACGTAAATCCAGTTGAAAATGGCATGACTTGAAGATTGCTGTAAAGAATTTTGTGAAGAAGAAAGGTAATATATTGACATTTTAAAAGAAACAAAACACAAATAATAAAAAAATACATTAAATTATTTTAATAGCTCTATACCCACACGGAAGGATCATATATCGACATATATTGCGAAAAAATATATTTTTTATATGTACCTATGTTTTTTTAAACATATAGAAAAAATATTTTAAACAAATATATTTATTATATGGACATATATTTCATTCATATATTTACATATTTGATTTTGGCCACTTTCAAATATTTTTTTAATATATTGACATATATCAAGCAGTCGCGGGCGGTGGAGTGGCATTTGGGTATGCACTGGCAATCTGCCAGCAACACTGAAAATGCCATCACAAGTCCATAAGGAGAAATCCTCAAAATAAACACAATTGTCATGCTAGCAACTAATGTTATAAAGAGGAGATTTGGCTGCAAAGTGGTAGATTGTCTATGTGCGTTCACCAGAGCCGGAGATATCGCGCATCAAATTCTTAGACTTAAAACTACTTAAAATACTGAATAAATACATATTTCATTATCTTAACATATTATATTACATGTTTAAATATATAATATGCAATGTATTATGATATTTTGGGAAGCACAATTTATATATTTCAGAAACATATTCAGGACACATATGTACATATTTGTTGAGAAATCCTATAGATATATGTACATATATTTTTTGCATGATTTTTCCATGTGGGTAGGAACCAAAACATCTAGATTAATCTGTATGGCATTCCAAGAGTGAGTGATGGACTAAAAAACAATGCAAAGTTGGTACAGACCAGGCAGAGCATCACCAGGGAAGATACCCAACGTCTGGAGATGCATCGCAGACTTCAAGCAGTCATTCCATGTAAAGGATATGCCACCAAATATTGACAAATTTGACTTTATTCTAAATTATGTTAACCTGTTCAATATGTTTTTGTGCCCCAAAATAGGGGGAGTCAAATTGTCATATGTTGTGTATCCTTTCAAACACAAAATAAAAAACCAAAATAACAATAAAATGGTCACTGTCCAATGATTTATGATGCTTACTATGTGTTTGGGAGAAAAAAAATCATTTTTTATTACATAAACTACTGACAACATTTCTTACTGACAAATTCCAAATACAAATAATGTAATTCAGAGCATTAATTTTCACAAAATGACAACTGGTCAAAATGTAACAAGAAATATGTAGTGTTGTCAGACATGAAAAAAAAAAGTTCATATTCATTTTTATAAAGAACACAATACTAACGTGTTAACTTAGGAGGAGTTCTGAAATGAATAATTGGTGGAAGAATAATATTTGTATAATAATAATAATAATAATTTTCTTTCATTCGTCTTGTCATGCTATCGACCACTCTTTCACATTGATGTTGGGTGACTTTATGACACTCCTGGCTCAAACATTTAAGTATCTTGGCTCAATGGGGTTAATTTAAGAAAGATTTGCAGTAGTTACTATTTTTTCCCAGAGCTGTATATCATTTCACACACTCACACAAAAGGAAATGTACACTTTTTATAGGCCCTGTACTCTATAGGAGCTGCCATTGGAAATTGTATTTATTGTTACAAATGTTTTAGCAATAAATATAAATATACTTTTTCTAATTATTATTATTTTTTGTCTTTCAGGACTTATTGGTGCAGCTATCGAACAAGATGCACTAGAAAGAATGGAAAATAAAGTAAAGTATGCAAAAAAAGATGTTGATAACTCACGGTCAGAAGTCAACTCATTCGATGAGAAGCTAAAAACAAAAAAGCAGGAGAGAACAAAGCTGGAAAAAAGCATAGAAGAGTGTAATGTTAAGATCAGAAAGACCAGTTGGACTCTGAAAGATTTACAACATAAGCAAAAGCACATTGCACAATTTCAGGTTAAGGTGCAGAGTGCAGTCACTTTTCTAGGCACACTGGCTGGTAGAGCCGCGGCAGCAGAACTTTACAGCTCCAAAAGCACCATCCTCCTGCAGCCCCTGTTTAAAGTGATGGAAGGGATGATGGATCTCCTGTTTCAAACTGCAGGCCAGAAGAAGCATCTCCTCATGCAAGACCTTGACATCCAAATGTCCAAGCAATCCCTACTTGATTTAAAACAACGTCTTTCTGAAAAGGTTTGCTTTCTCACCAACAGTGAGGACCAAGACTATTTGGACTATTGCTAAGTCACTATAACTTCACCTGTTTACCACAGCATATTGTAGTTGAAACAAATGTTTTTACCATTAGCTGATCAGCTGTTCCATGGACAGGTGTGTCATGTTTTTAATCAGTTCATTACCAATTAAGCAGATAACAGTTCTAAATTTGATTTAAAGTGTGGCATTTACATTCACAATCTGTTGCTGTTAACCGTCAACAAACAGCTCTTACAGCCAGGTAAGCGAGCCATCCAGTACAAGCAGGAACTAAAGAAAATTCTCATCATTAGGGTCTATGGGTTTCTGACTTCAGGCAGTCTTTGACTACAAAACACTTGCAACCAAGTATTAAAGCTCACAAATTAATTAATTATTATGTTTGTTTGTCCAATTAATTTTCAGCCCGTAAAATTGGGGAGCTACAGTATTTATCAAAATGATTTATAATTCCTACATGGTTCCTGTTAGCTTGTGACTTGTGTGTTTTTGAATGTGCTCTCACTTTGATGTCATGATGTGTGATGTTTTTTTGTTTTATGTTCTCACAAGAGAAACTAAGTCACCATTTGTTTCCGATTGATAAAAAACCAATAGCTGCACATATTGTATTTGATAGCTCCATTAAGAAATACATTTATATTATATGGTTACCCTACCTTCATATTCATAATGGCAAAGGGAACCCATTTGAAAGCATGAATTATGTTATATACTGTTAATGTTTCAGATGCATGTAATATTAGTCCTAGTATTATGTTGCACCTTCACGTTTCATTGTGCAGATTCATGTGAGAGCATTCCACACATTCGTCAATGTATAAATGTATTTTCACCTAAAAACATGCTCTACCCTGCATGTAATACAAAAATAGAACATTAAGCCATTGAGGGTTGTGTTATGACGGGTGTTCCTTACATTTTCGGCAAACTACTCACATTACAGTTTCTATATTGTATTCTATATCAGAAATTTTGACTGTGCATCAGACATTAATAACTGTACATTCTCAGTGACTGCAGTTTCAGTTAAATCCCCATTTAAACACATAACTTAATTGTGCAGTCCAAAACAGTAACTAAACAAAATTCAAAAACATATAAGTAAATTTAGGAGGAAGAAAGTCAAGAGAATGCCTTTTAAATGAATAAGGCCTGATTTATCAGGCTGTTCTCATGGCGTTATGTAAAAAATCATAAAAAACAAGAAACTCTTATACACTGTACATTTCTGGAGTCATGGAAACGTAAAGCCTCATATGGTTATGACACATAAAAAAGTCTGTTAACCTTAACTTTACCCTAAACCTTAACACCAATAGCATGTTATGCCTGAACTAAACGTTCCCCTAGTACTTTAAATTGTAACCGATTGGTCTATTCTTGGAAATGTTCCGGTACGAACGTTTACATTCAAATGGCCATATCCTTTAAGTCTGTCTACGTAATGCGGCAACATTTTATTACATACGGTTACCCAGAGCCGTATATATAGAGAGTTTGGCCAACTAGGGAATCAAATGTTCTGAGCTATCTCAGTCATCCATGAGGAGCTTGGAGTAGAGCCGCTGCTCCTTTGCATCGAAAGGAGCCAGTTGATGTGGTTTGGGCATCTGTTAAGGATGCCCCCTGGGCGCCTCCCTAGGGAGGTTTTCCAGGCACGTCCAGCTGGGAGGAGGCCTTGGGGAAGACACAGGACTAGGTGACAGGATTATATCTCCAACCTGGCCTGGGAACGCCTCGGGATCCCCCAGTCGAAGCTGGTTAATGGCTCAGGAAAATGGAGTCCCCTGTTGGAGCTGCTGCCCCCGCGACCCGACCCGGAATAAGCGGACGAAGATGGATGGATGGGCGTCAGACTTCTAGTTGGAAGTTTGCCGGTTCGATTCCTGCCAAATGATGTTATGTCTTTGGGCAAGACACTTAAATCTAAGTTGATCGAGCTGTACTTTGTACGTTGGATAAAAACAGCCAATAAATGACTAAATTGTACAAAATATCAAATAGATTAAAAAAAAATAATAGGAGCATCAACTAAGTCAGTCTACTGGTGAATGGATAGATCAAATAAGCCAATAAATGGAAGGTTTGCAAAGTGATTTCATGGTCCTTGTGAATGTATTTTTAAAACCCAAAATTCCGTATTTTATTTTAAAACATGGTGTGGCTGCTGTATTTTGTAGTTTATATTGATACAATCAAAATTAAGGTATTTTGAATTTTATTTTAAAATACATTTGGATGTATCTTTGCCCATCCCTGGGTAGCAACATAAACATGAGAAAGCATAATAACTAATAAAATTGCGAGTTCATATTTACAAGTTCTATTAGTGATGCTTCCGCACTAACTCCATGTTCTGGTAGCTACAGTCCTTGTTTCTGTAAATTCTATATTTGTACAGAACAGTAGACCTAACCAAAAGGACGCTTGGGTTGAATTTATATCAACAAATATGTGTGAATACAGCAAGAAACATGTAATAATTATTAATAAATTATTGGTTATTTTTATTTATTATATTTTTGCATTCAGTGTTATAAGTGGAATACATATTACATTGCAAAAATGAACTTTGTTTAAGAGACTCAGCTACAGCTTGTCTGTTGTGCCTTCTTTATATTGGAGGAAATTTATAGAACATGTGTGTTGATACTTTGCATACTGTATGCAGCAAAACCCAACTACTTTTGTTATCTAAACATACATGACAGTGGTACAGTAGCAATATAGCACATTTAACACTGCTTGAATGCACAAAATAGATATCCATATAAGGTTTGAACTCACAATCTCCTGCTGCAAGCAGCATAATCACAACTCCACCCATTCTGCACAGAAAACAGAATGACTGTACCACTATCACTGTAGAACTACTGTATTTCATCAGCGAGAAGGTTACAGAGTTTTTTATGTCCTGCACTTGCTGCTGTTGCACTTCTGATTAGATCTAAACTGCGTTTTGTTACCCTGTACCTGTACTTGTGTAATGACAATAAAGTTTAATCTAATCTAATCTACATACCGAAAGGAAGTCTTTCAAAACTAGATCCTGCACACTGGCTCTTGTTTTAAACCCATGTGAGTTTAGGACAACCTGTTTCTAGTAATCCATGTGACTTCCCACTGGTCTGTTTCTGAGAAACCATGTGACTCTTTATACACAAACTACTGTATATAAACATGATTTCCTGATATTTCTTACCATCTCAAACTCAAAACAACAGGCAAGAACATACTTCAAGTAAAGACATCAACTGGTAAGTACATGCCAGCGTGATATCATTCTAATTTTTGTTCTACATTGATAGACCAAGTAGAAACAACGATGGTTATTTAAATTTTGATATAAATATCAATTCAGGTGGGTAAAATAATGCAAAAGAATGCAAAATAATGCAAACGAATGCAAACGAATCCAAACTGATGCAAAATGTGGCAGTACAGACGTTGAATTTATTTAATAAGTGTGCACTTAAATAGTCTCGTTAAGTCAAGATGTGTGAGTTTCTATGCGCTACTACGTTTGAACCAAAAGAGTCACATTCAATGACGTTCTGACGTTTTGTTTAGTCGACCAATGGGGAAGCCGACAGGATTGGGGTCAAGAGTTCATTGAAAAAATATGTTTTGCAAGCCAAAGTTTTTGTTTTGCAAACAAAAGTTTTCTACTTTAAAATTGTTTTGTTTGCAAAGCAAAAAGTTTTGATTGCGATATATAGACACAAATGTAGCTCCGTACCAACAGCACAAAGAATCGACACAGAAGAGGGAACCACGATTGCATGTTTTTGGAAGATTTGGAGAAGTTCAGGTGTAGTTTATTAAGTTGATTTGAAGTTTTTGTAGGGGAAAAATAGAAAAAAATAAGGTATAACATGAATGTCCAGTCTGGTTGAAAACAATGGTCTTTTTGATTTAGCTCTGTTATGTGATGTAACATTTGAAACATTTACTAATGTGCACTAAATATGACATGAAATATATGACGTGAACTATTCAAGATTTGCTTTGAGTACATTTCATCTGCATTGTACCACCATAGATTGTATATATCATTGGATGTTACGTGTGTGAAGTCACCCATTGGTTTCTGCATTGTACCACACCATAAGTCTCTCCAGTAGAACCTTGCTGATTATCTTTGCACAAGAAAAATATTGTCTCTTTCCATAGGCCTACAAAATTTTTATTAATATATATTTAGTATAGTTTTCTCCTTCCTTGGACCACTTTTTAAATCTACTGACCACTGCGGACCAGGAACACACCACAAAAGCTGCAGTTTTGGAGATATCAGTCATTTAGACTGATATCTAATACATTTTGAACTCCCTACCTCTCACAATACGTAGTGCCTCATCCATGGCTATATTCAAGACCCAGTTAAAGACATATCTATTTAACATGCATTTTGTATGATGTGATTATCTGTTTCCATGTGACTGTAATGTATGTCTGAATGTCTTGTAGTGTATAATGTAAAGCGGCCTTGAGCTATGGAAAGGCGCTATATAAATAAAACTT